>CAOLHI010002809.1:0-40000 GCA_948474755.1 Ctenosaura bakeri | reverse complement strand
TACACATGAACGTTTTATAAGCCCTGCTTCTCAGCTAATCCATGAAGATCAATTGTGTGTCCATGTGGGGAGAGTTAAACCTACCTGCCCCACACACCACAACAGACAAAGCAGAGGTGGACTTTAGAGCCCAGCTGATTTTTGGCTCCTCTGAAACATTGGAAGGCTGTGGCCACACGACCCCTTCTTGGAAGGAAAATTTGTTTCAGTTTGTTGTTGTTAGGTGCCTTCAAGTTGACTCTGACTTATGGCAACCCTAACACAGGATTTTCTTGGCAAGATGCATTCAGAGGGGATTTTCCCTTGCCTCTAAAGCTGAGAAAATGTAACTTGTCTAAGGTAACCCTCCATGGCTGAAGAGTCAAACCCTCATCTTGTGGAGTTCTAGTCCAATGCTCAAACCATCACGTTTCAAACTAATATTCAGAAAAAAAAGACATTAATAGTAGTATGCAACATGTGGGAGAAATTTCAACCAACTGTCTTTTTCAAAGCCAAGAAAATCTTGCATAAAATTTCACTGCTCTGTTTTATAGGAAGCAATTCACCTGTTGCACTAAATAAAAAGCAAAAAAACTTTGAGACAGAAAGAAAGCCCAATAATTTAGGTTTATTGCTTCATCTTTTTCATAAACACCCTGAAAAAGTCAGGGATGAAAAGAATATTCAAAAGGTTTCTTGCATGTCAGAAAACCTGATGAGGAGAATCCTAGATGGGCAAGTACTGTATGGAACTTATGGGCCTTTATCCCTATAAAAAAGATGCACATCTGTTTTGTACCAAAAATTATACTTTTTGTCCAGAAAACAAGTTTACTGCACACAGGACAGCATTTTCAGTGTTATTTTCTGAACAGAAAATGCTCTTTTCTTCACAGAAAACCCATATATTTTTGCATAAGTCCAAAATTGCAACTAGCCTTTGAAAACAGCATTGTTTTTGATTATTTTCTTGCAACAAAGAGAAAGATGGTAAAATTATTCATTCTTGCATCTGAAGAGGAAATTTACAAAGATTTATATCCCTAAAATGACAAAATCCTGAAAATCTCACGTTAGTCCCTGAAATGTCCCATTTCAATTTGGAGTTATTCAGTTCAAATATAGAGTTAGAATGTGTGGCATATGTGAGAGTACCAAGAGCATGTTGTCATGGATGGCTAATATTTTTACTGCTATCTTCATCTTCCCCTGCTCAATATTATTGCTCACCTCATGAGATCTTTCATGTGCTGGTCCTCTTTCTGCATTGCCGACTTTCTCATGTGCAGATGGGATGCAATATACATAGGAGAAGATAACTGTATTAGAAAAATAACTCTCATGATTTATGTGTTTGGAATGCAATCCTAGCCTCTCTTACATGAATGTAAACATCAGTGAAATAAACTGTATTAATTTCTAGTGGAACTAAAGCTGAAATCCAAGGCAAAAATGAGCAGGAAATACATCTTAGACTATTGTGGAATTTACTGCCACATAACATGAAGATGATTAGTGTATCCCACTCACTGAAACTGTTTCCCTGATTTCTGGGGATCCTGGGAGGGACACCTAAGTGCACTCCAAATATTACTAAGTTGGGGAAATTAGCAAGGAGCACAAGCTAGCAAATGAGAGGTAGGGTAACATAGCGAGATCTTTAACCCTATGTTTACGGGGTCAGGCTAAAATAAGAACTAGGCAAGCTGTTCAATTAAAAGATTTTATTAAACTCTCCTTAATAAAGCAAACAACGACACACGCACTCACACACACATCCAAGAACTATAGAAGCAGAAAGTGAGGAAAATTGATAGGGGTTTTCAGAGGGTTTCCTAGGGTGATACTCCACCTGATCCTGCAGTCCGGGATAGGAGAAATAGAGTTTGATGCTGGGGATCGTAGTAGCTCAGCACATGGAGGCTGAGGGGAGGCTCGCTGAACAGAGCAGCAGCAGTTCGGGATGCAAGGCACGAGCGTTCCGACAAGGAGCTCAAACTTGGAGTTTTTATAGGGAAGATTGTACCTGGAGGCTAGCCCTCTCCCGAGGAGAGCAATAGGGATTTTAGTAGAGACAAAGCCTCCGAAAGGTCAAAATCAGAGCCCTTGCATTAGCTTAATGGTCGGTTGTGCCTGGAGGGCACTACCAGCTATGCAGCAAATGGTTGTTTACTGGCCTAGACCTAGCGTGTATAATTAAGGCCATGTAGCCGTGCCTGCCTACACAGGCTTTTTGTGACCCTTTCAGACACATGGAGTTCATCTTATGGAGTGCCACATGGATGTTCTGCACTGAAATTCCTGCACAGAAAATGCTGCATTATCTGCAAATCTGTCATGTGAATTTTATGCAGAACAAATCTCCAATGACAGCCTTTTTCTTCATGGAGAACAAAATTTTCTTCACAGGAATTAATATTTCTGTGTTGAAATATTATTTTTTGATGCAGAAAATGCTGTTTCCTGAGTAGAAATTACTGCTTGCTGCAGAAAATAACTACATGCATGTTTTGACCAGAATAAGCCCCAAACTGTGAGGGTTCTCATCAGTCCAGAATCCTTCTCAGCAGAGTTTCTCAACAGTTTATAAACATATTTTTAACCATTTTTTTTTTAAAAAAATGTCAAATATTCTTTCTATCCTTATGCAAATCAGATTTTCCTCCCAAAGGTGCTATTGTAATTCTTATGAATTTTAATGCAGGATATTCTAATAATAAATCTCTCATTTCATATACTCTTTGAACCTTGGTCACAACTAACTACTTGGACTAGGCTTTGGTGATTTAAATGCTCTGTGGTCCAATACAGCATTCTAATTAAAAGAAGGTTTAATTGAAGAAGTAGATTAATTTGTGAAGGGATGTCATATTTTGATTTTAAAGACTTCATTAAAATTTTAAATTAGAATAAGGATGTGAATGAGAGGAGAATACCATAAATGCTTTGCTGCCAAATTTAATCAACACAGATTTTGCTGATTCAAAAGCTTTCAAGGGGTGATATTCAGTACACTTATTTCTTCACCTAAGGACATATTGCAAAGAATAGATGCAGTGTGTGAGTTGTAGATGAGAACATTCACTTTTCTGATTTGTGATATCTAGAGAATATAGTCATCAGAATGGTAACCCTGAAGTCATTCCTGGATTGATTTATATAGGAATGATAATTTACTTGGGGTAGGTTAAGACTGCTTGCCAGCAAGCAAAAATATCACTACTAAAATTCAAAGTTGTCAGAGCTCATCAGGAAAAACAAAACAAAACAAAAAGCCTCTTACTCAAAAGCTCTTATGCAAAAATCCTGTTAGCTGCCACTATCCAATCATCAGTAGTTAATTGGAATGACATGCATAATTTTTAATCTCCCCTACCAGCAATTTTCAACTGCTGTATCGGATTTGCTGCATAGACTTACAGGCATGCAGCCAGTGAAAAGCTGAATAGAGACATTCTGCCTGGACTTCTGCCTGCCTGTTTCTGTCATACCAGCCACCATTTTGACAACATGCACATTATCTTTACTGTCCTTTTACACTTTTTACATTTTGCACAGCACCCTCTCTCAAAACTACCACCTCCCTCTCTGCAGTTTGGAGATAATCATAGCAGGCAAATTTACAAGCTGATAAAAGAAATACAGATATTGTAAGCAAAGTGTTTTGACCACTGACGAACTGCTTCAAGATTTTCTTCCAGCTACTGTACAATAAATGGTCCATAAACTGATTAAATTGAAACAAATACAAATAAAAATGTTTTATTATATTACATTGTATTATAAATATATTGCCAGAATGGTTGGTTTGTTTTGTGTATGTTTCAAATATTTATACACAACTTTTGATTGAATGATACTCAAGGTAATTTAGAACAGGTTGCAATAATGCCACCATCATATTATTCTCCGTTGCCCTCCCTGCAACACACACAAATCCACATGACAAACCCACAGACATATGCACAATCCACTTGGACATAATCCTGGGGTCAGTGGATGGGTGGCATGCTTTTCTTAACTAACTTCAGGTCCCTGATCAACTCTTAGCTGAATCATTGTTCTTTAAGGTAAGGAGAAGGGAAACAAACTGTCAGCAGTTGGACCTTCTACAAATGCAAATCGTTGGGGCATTTGCTGAATGTAATGCCTGATATCTTCTTTCTTGAACTTTTGCAGACAGTGAAAGTACAAGGGAACGACATCTCCCACAAGTTGCAGATCTCAAAAGTCAGGAAAAAGGATGAAGGGTTGTATGAGTGCAGGGTGACCGATGCCAATTATGGAGACCTACAGGAATACAAAGCCCAGGCCTATCTCAAAGTCAATGCAAACAGCCACTCCCGACGGATGCAGGCCTTCGAAGCATCCCCCATGTGGCTACAGGATAAGCCTCGGAAGAACATCTCAGCAGCCATCCCTAGTAGCATCCATAACTCTGCCAGCCAGCGCATACGCTCCACCTCCAGCCCTCCAGCAGATGCCAAAATCCCCAAACAAAGCCCACAATCAGGTATGAGAGAGTATATCTTGAACACTTGAAGGATTTATGTGTTAATGATCTTGGGGCATGTCTCAAACTGAAAGTGAAAAAGGGAATAATGATGTTACTAGAGCAAAAGAAAAAAATTACTCATCATGCTTTGTGCTGTTTTGCATCTAGAGTGGCTTAGAGAAACATGCTAAACACAAGTCTGTAGGTTTGGGATACTTGGTCATCATTACCATCCAAAACAAAACCAAAAGTCCCATTGAATTTGGTACAGTAAGCTCATAGCTCCCCAATCCCCCTTCTTAAACAAAGGCTGCACAATTTTTTATCTGTCAGCTCAAATGCACAAACCAGGTATGGAAGCCCCACTCCCACCTTCAGGGCTTAATAATTTTCTTTTTTTAGTGTTTCCCTAGGATTGCACAAACAGACAAGAGTGGGCAGGTGTTATCCCCTGATGTCCAGGGCATGATGGACCATATTATACGTGGACTTAATTTGAATAAATTAGAAGACAAACATCATAGGATCCTAAATAAAGATTCCTATTGATCAAAGAAAAATCCTGGGGCCCAAAATAAGAGGAATTATATCCAAACACACTCACAAATGCTACTTGTATCATCTTCCTCCCCTCTGCTTTTAAGGAGAGTTGGATTTTCCTTGTCTCCATTTAATTAGACCATTTCTGCACTAGATTGTTATAGCACTATTATTCTGGGCCCTCCCTAAACTGCTAACCCCAGGAGTCCATAGGATATTGAAAATAGAATAATAGCGCTATAACAGGTTAGTGTGGAAATGGCCTTAGTTTCTTTGCAGAAACAAGCTTGAACATCCTATGGTCTAGTATATTAGCTGTAAATAGGATAGTCATTGAAAAAATATATAGAACAGCAGGCTTAACAACTTATGTCCCACACAGCCCAACCTAGTATTTGATAAGCTTCCTGTTGACTCATACAGACAAATGCTTAGCATTTATGTTAACAATGTCCTTGTAGGCTACCACACATTGATGGAAGCTGTGTGCCATGTGTGGTGAGGTTTGCTCCAAATTGTTTCCCAATGACTGCATTATTTATTTTTAGATGGCAATTAGATGCATTGGATGCAGCACAGCAGGACAGAAAAGAGAAAGGAGGCTTAATTTGTCTTTGAAGGAATTAAAGAGAAAGGATATAGTCCATCAAAGATCTTTGTGTTTTGAAATGTGTCAGTTTTTGAAGACCAGAGATGATTTTCTCACATCATCTCTAAAAGTAATTCCTCTTGTTTTGACACTGGGATGACGGGCTCATTTGCATAAAACTACTCAGTAAACCAATCTTGTTTATCAATCTACCATTTGATAAAAATAATTTTTCCATTCTCAAGTTTCCACAGATTTATATTTGGGAATTGAGTTAAAGGCCATTCCTGCACTACACTGTTACAGTGCTATTATTCCACTTCCACATCTTATGGAATTCTGAGGCTTGTGGTTTACTGAGGCCAAAGAGCTCTATGAGAATTCTAAATGCCTCTCCCTAAACTACAACCCCCAGGTTTCCATAGGATGTTGAAAGTGGAATAATAGCAGTAGAACAGTGTAGTGTAGAAATGGCCATAGTGAGCTATCATGGCTCAGGGGCTGGGTTATGGATCATGATGAACTGACCATTAACTTAAATAGGCCTCAACTTCTACCCCCAATATGGTGATAATAATAGGATTATTAAAACAACCACAAAAAGAAAGTGTCTGAATGTGAGAGACCCTTAATTCTCCCAGAAGGGTGTGGCAGTTCCCAGATTGATAAGGTGCCCTGTCTTTTCCACACAGCTCTGCCTACCCTCCATAACACCACCTTTGAGTAAAAGGGTGAGGTTTTTCAATGTTTATTCAGAACCACTTAATTTTATGGTAGTGTGTTTTCTGGGTTACTCATTACTGTAGACAACTCAAGTTGAGTCAGTATTTACAAAGATAAACTGTAACATTTATTAAGGTAATAAGGTAGCGTATTAGAGTTCATATGCAGTTCAATGTTGATACATTTGTTCAGTGCATTTATCAGACAGTATTAAAAGCTAACTCCCTGCTCAGGAATAGTTCAATTATAGCTTTAGCTTTCATGAAAGGCACAGTTATCATATAACAGCACTTTGGCTAGACTCCCACAAAGGTTTAAACCCCAGTCAAGATCACACTCTCTGACCACATCCTACTGGGGTTTAATTACTCTTCTGCCTCTCATTAGGCTTCCACTGAGAACTAAACCTCCAAGAGCAGCCACACTCTCTGGGTGACTGAGAGACTCTGCTCCCCAACTCCTTGCTAGGCTCCCACTGAAGGAATGAGAATACCCACAGGTATTTGCTTTATCCAACATTTTCCCTCAGCCATAAGCCCCTCTCACACACTACTGGGCTGGGTTTCTCTCCTGGGGTGCTATTCTGGTTGCCTAGCAACCTTCTTCAAGGCTACACTGGCACTTCAGATAACCACACCCCTAGAACTTCATCACACTGGAACCTTCACAAGGTGCCATATAACTGAAAAACATTTATTTATTTAATCACTTGGAAGGATCATCTACACAAGTGGTTACATATGTGATTATGTTTACACACACTGCAATAATATACTTAACAAATGATTTTCTACCTGTCTCTTCTATGACCTTATTATGTAATCCCCTTTACAAATTCTTCCTATGACCTTGTTATTCATTAATTAATAGGGTTTTTTTCTGATTTAGGTCAGGTATTAAGAATGACTATCAATTACTCAATCAATCAATAAACAGTAATCTGTCCTTGAAAGAGTGTTAAATGAATAGCAAAGACTGAAATGAGTTTGTCTGTAAACTATGAGCTATGCCATAGAGAAAATTTCAGAAGGCATGATTATACAGGAAAAATAAGTTCTGAAGCCCTGCTGGAACATTAAGATGTTATTTAAGAGACAATCTAGTACCAGAAAGGAAAATGGAAAAGTATTCTCTATGAATATGAGAACCATTCCCCCTCCCAAGAGGTCAAATTTACAAATTAAAAAGTATCTTGGCTACCAAAAAAAAAAAAAAAAGTCTTCAGTTCATGCTGCTAAGGACCATGCCTTGAGTCCTAATTGCTTTCAATGTGCCTCTCAAAGCTATACTATCTTTAAAAAACAAGCAAACATATAATTGTAATTAACAATTGAGAGTGGTAACCGAAATTAATTCTTTCTTTCCCTGCTCTTAACACTCCCGCTACATGATGGGGGAGGGGGTGGCACTGAATCATTGCTGTTGTTTTCACATTGCTGTTTGCTTTGCAAGGAAAGAAAAGTTAAATCTCTTCTCACTACACATTGTAGCCCTATTCTGAATCAGGTCTGCCTGCACTTGTTGTTAATTAAAAACAACACCTATGGATTCACTTAAAATGCGTTTAAAGTAACATATTCTCAGGGCCTCACTTGAAGACAGGCTAGAGATCAGGTAGCCCTCCATATGCAGATGGACTGCAACTGCCAGCATCCTTCACCATTGGCTATGGGGTCTAGAGGTAATGGAAGTAGCAGTTCAATGTCTGGAGGGCTGCATGATTCCCATCTTTGCTTTCAGAGCCTGCAAGTTTCTGTTAGCATCCATAGGAAAGCTTAAAAGCTTCCTTGTTTCAAAGCTACTTAGCAGATGCACTACTGTTATTTATTCATGTATTTATGAAGTGCTCCTACCCACTTTTCTGAGTGGTGGGAAGTTTCAAGGGCAGCGCTACAGTATTTTTTTAAATGAAATTTATTCTATCTTTGCAATTCTCACTTGCTTTCAAATATACATGTAGTATAGTGGAAGCAAATTGATCTTATAAACAGCAACAGTCCCTGTGAGAGGTTTGTTTCAGTCATTTTGCAACTTTCACTGCCTCTTCGCAACTGAAAGCTAGCTATTTCACTCTCTTACACACACACACACACACAGCACTATAGAGCATGGGTTCCAAACTTGTGAGGCAAAATGAGTGCATTGTTCTTCCAAATGAGAATTCTGTGCTGCAATGAAATTTTTCTTCATTCCTCTGATGTCTAGCATTGCAGAGAGTTCAACACTGAAAATTGTTTATATCTAGAACACTTAAGCCATTTCCACACTAGACTGTCATAGCACTATGATTCCACTTTCAACATCCTATGGAATCCTGGGGTTTGCAGTTTTGGGAGGGGTCAACTTGCCCCTCCCGAAACTGCAAACCCCAGGATTCCATAAGGATGTTGAAAGTGGAATCATAGTGCTATGACAGTCTAGTGTGGAAATGGCCTTTCAGAAAGCTCGAATAGTGTAGCAGTCTCAGTGCTGGACTAGGAAACTAGGAGACCAGGGTTCAAATCCCTGCTAAGCCATGGAAACCCACTGGGTGATGTTGGGGCAAGTCACACTCTTTCACTCTCAGAGGAATGCAAAGTCAAACCTCACTGTGGATAAGTTCTTCCAAGAAACCCCCATGATAGATTCACTTTAGAATTGCCATAAGTAGGAAACAACTGGAAGACACACAACCACAATAATAACAACAATCACAAATGCTATAAATTAGGGGTCTGAAGGAAATTTCTTTCTGGGAGGGATGATTCTAACTGGGGTCCATGCACCATGTAAATTATTGACCCACAGCCCATGAGAACTATTCAGGGGTTGTTTTTTTTCTTTTCAATTTCTGGTTTTCATCAGTGTATGGAAAAAAACAAAACATAGACCCAACCCAAGTAAAAGTAAACTAGACAAACCAAACTGTTGCTTTGGGAAGATGGAGTCATAGCCTAGGAAGCTATTGTGGGAAACGACTTGCAAAATACATTCTCCTGTGAGTGGTTTGACAAATCTTGCTTGCAGAACAATGAAAGAAGCAGCAGCCCTTGGACAATAGAAGGAACAGGCATCTTTCTCCAAGCTGTCCATTCAATGGATGATTGGCTTTGAGAGAACTGGGGTTCCTGATCTCTGTCATCATGGCTCCTGTTGTATTCGCCTACTCAAGCTACTTCTCCCAGACTGCCTTGGTTTCAGCGACACCTCACAAACCTCTCCAACCACCAGAGCCAGGCATCCATGGAATATGCAGCTCAGAGCTGGATGCCTCATCTCCCCTCTTCTAGCCTTCTTCATTTTCCTATTGCTACTGCCTCCTCACCCCCCTTCTTTACCTCTTTGGTGCCACTACCACTGCATTAAGTATAACTAGACCAGTAGAGCCATAAAATCTCAACCAAAGCTTAATGTTTTATCTCTCACCATCAATATCATTCATCTGATCAATTGATGGATGAATGAAAAAAGAGGTAATGTCTTTCTGAAAGCACATCACAGGGTTGCTCTGCTTGGGAGCAACCCTGAATATTCCAGGTTTGTGCACCTTCATATTTTTTGTTCCTTTGCAGACATGAATAAATAACTTTACCATTTTCTCTTCACTTGGAGAAAGTCATTGAAAACTACAGTTTTCAGAATTCAGGACTTCCTCCATGCCCCCCTCCCATACACTTTTCATGTAGAAAACTGCATTTTCTGCGCTAAAAGGACATTTCCTGCAAAAGAAAACAAAGAAAATTTTCTGGGTAGAAATGTTATTTTCTGCAAAGAAAAATACTGTTTTCTGGGCAGGAAACTTCTTTCCTGCTCAGAAATGTTGTTTCTTTTTGAAAGTGCTCTTTGTGCACAAAATGAAAAGGAAAGAGAAAAAAGAAAACCAAACCCCACATGCAATTTTTATGAAGAATAAAAAGTCTTAAAGAGTGAAGATTCTTACCCATCCAGGATTCTCCTCATCAAGGTTTCCTTGTACTCAAGAAACCCATTTTGAGTTCTTTTTGGAGCATTTTCAAACCTTTTTATCCCTAATATACCCCGCTGGAGGAAATGGCCACCTATTTTTCCCTGCTGTGGACATTTACAGATGGATCCATTTTGAAAAGTTTACTAATGTGATTGATTATTCCTTTTCTCCCATTAAATGAGGTGATGGCCCCTGGGGGACAATTCTGAACATGCTTAGCACCAGGGCAATTCAGAGACACCCCTTTCCCTCTCTGCCTGGTGCCACTGCCCTGCTTCTCTGCTCAGAGAAGAATGAAGCAACCATGGACTTTCTTCTCTTCACATAAGGAACGGTGGCCTTATCAATAATTCCAGTCAGAAATCTGGATCTCATGGTATTTGCTGCTCTTGCATGGCTGTTTAAGCCATTTTGCTTGATGCACAGTGTCTCACTGGTACTAGTGGATAGATCATTCTTCTCCCTCACTTGTCATCCTTCTGACAGTATATCTAAATGCTTCAGCAGTGAGTGTTACAGAACCAAGTACACTTGGACCTTTCATGTACAGTCATCCCTCCAGATTCACTAGGGTTAGGGGCACAGGACCCCTGTGAAAGTGGAAAAACCGTGAATAACTCTAGGCCCTCCCAAGCCATATTTAACACACACACACAAAAATATGATCACCATATTCAACCCACCATGTATTCCTTTGAAGCATCAGGGTTCCTTCACAAGATAGAAGTGGTGACTGGCGGGGCTTACTGCTACCTCCACTGCTGCCCCACATCATCATCTTTGCAGTTCCTTGGTCTCATGAGGCTTGCAGTCCCTTTTAAAAATGGCATAGGGAAATAGCAGAGGTGGCAGCAAATAATCCATGAATAATCAAATCTGCCAAAGTGAAACTCACTTATGTAGAGGGCTGACTGTATATGTGTATGTATATTACATAAGTGCTCAGATCTATGGCAATTTCTGCACTATGCTGTTATAGTGCTATTATTCTACTTTCAATATCCTATGAAATTCTGGGGTTTGGCAGTTTAGGAAGGGACATTTAGAATTCTCAGCCAGAAATCTCTCAGGGTTCAGTAGAATTCCACAGGATGTTGAAAATGGAATAATAGCACTATAACACTGTAATGCAGAAATGGCCTATATCTCACACTTTGTAACTATTAATGTGGATTGCTGACATCCTATAGAATCCTACAGAAGATTTCTTTTAAACAAATGTGATTAATTAATTAGTTGATGCTTTCCTGTATTTCAGGAAAGGAAGGATGCTAGAGGATGTTTCGATAGTATCATCTGTAGGCATTACACAGCACAGTGTAAGCAAAAATTATAGCCCCCTGCTTATAGAAATAATGTGCTAAGTGTCAATGGGCATAACAGAAAAAGAAAGGACAGTAAAAGGAAGGGTAAATGGCAAATGGTAGGTGGCCCTGTTTTAGTCTCCTATAAAATTCTCTTTTTGAAACATAAGGAACTTACAGAATATGAGTATATGTGATCAGTTCAGAGTTCTCCATGTTAGATTGGCTAAGGATTAGAAGTAGTTCAAGCCCTCCTCCACACCATTTGTAGGGTATAACTTTGGAACACATACACCAGTGCACACACACCTGATTTGTCCAGCTGAAGCTGTCTAGTTTCAAAGGAATGCATTCTGTTTCATAAGGTTTGCTGTAAGATTGTAGTCTAGTAGAGTGGCTTGACTTGCACAGACCTACCATATGAATGGTGGTACATTACATCAGCTCTAGTGGTGGTAGTGGTGGTGGTGGTAATGATTTATTTCTTCTGACCAGCTGGATGTGAGGTGGTCCTCTCAGAAAAAAAAAAGTCTAAGATAGAGGCTCAGGCCCTTTCTGCATCCTACCTTTTCTCGGCGCTGGGGTGCGGTGATCACGTGAGCAGCCTCTTGTGAGAAGCTCTCTCTTCCTTGCTTCTTCAGCTCTGCACGAGTTTCCTGCTCACGCAAGAGCCCTGCCTCTTCCTTTCACAGTGCAGCCTGGGGCCTTCCCAGGCTGCACTGAGGCCCTTTTTGCATGCTTTTTTTTTGTGCGAGCACCCCTTGAGCATCGCGTGAGTGGGAGTGTTGCTCCGTATTATGCACTCCCACTTGCGCAACACTCACGAGGCTAAAGCAGGAGGCGCACGCATTTTCTTATTTTTGGCTGTAAGTTGTAAGCCGAAAATACTGCATGCTCGCGCAATGCTCGTGGCACCCTTGTGCATTTACCTGCATGTGGTGCTTTGGCAAGCTGGGGCGGTCGCACTTCCTTCCCCCAGCGCAGCCTACAGCTCCCAGACTGCACTGCAGAAGGAAGGGGCAGGGCGCTAGTGCGATGGTCGCACTAGCAGGAAGCCGATGCGGGAGGCAAGAAGGGCTGTTGTGAGTGGCTCATGCGAGTGGCTGCTTGCGTGAGTGCCACTCCCCATTGCCACGATGAAGTAAGGTGCGAAAAGGGCCTGAGACAGGAAGCGCTACCAGCCCAGCTCCTGAGGCTCTGCACGCCAGGAAAGTGTGTGCGGGTCCCTGGAGCAATGCACAATCATGCAGCATTTTCGACTGAAAGCCAAAAATGCAAAGGTGCACAATCATTGCCTGCTGGCCCCTGGAGCCTTACACAATTGCAAGGGTGTCATGCAGATTGCTCCTCGCAATTGTGCGAGGCTCCAGGCCCTTTTTCTCATGGCAAATGCCATGCGAAAAGGGCCTCAGCTTGGGCTTCTTGCTACAGTTTTATACTCAGTATTATACTGAACATATACTCACTTGAAGCATTTGTGGATGGTAGTTATTCTTAACATGATCCAGGCAGGTCTCAAGCAAGACCCTTCTACAGTTCATTCAGTTAATGAGAAGAGAGTATGTGACATGCTGAACTGGAAAGGTTACTTTTGAAAAGTAGTCTGTTGTATAACTCATTACAAAGTCCCATTCAGGTGACTAAAAATCGTAATTTTACTTTACTTCAGAGATGGGAAAAGTGAAGCTTATGGTTTGCATATGACTCCCAATGCCTTTTTGCAGCCCTAGGGATAATACCCAATCCCTCCAAGTTTTGAAAAATAAACTTTAAAATAATAATAATAATAACCATGTCCCTAACTTCTGCCCCACAGGGCATTGGGATATTTTGAGGTGTTTTTCCCTGATTTTTTTTTAATTAAAATGTTGGGAGAAGAAGGTACAGCAGGAGAATATGGCTCTCAAAGTCCTGCAGGAGAACCACACAGGCCCTATCCCCTGGCATTTGTCCAGCTCTGCATTAGTCTTTGAATTATTCACTAACATTTCAGTCTGCTTTTGAGAAATTAAAAAAAAAAATCCTAAGAAAATGACTTAAGATTTGAAAACAAAATCCTCTCAAAGTGTCCCCAGAAAGCATTTTAGGCTCCTAGTGAGAAAAGGTAGCAAGTAAATGTTACTCATTACATGGAAAGGAATGTGATGATGTTACACATTATCAATTATTTGTAAAAAGAAAATTGTTATGTCCTGACTGCCCTGCCAAAGAAACATATTACAAATATAACTATTTCTTGTAGTGTGTTACTTTCATGTACTGCTGGTGTTTCTTGACATCATATTCAATAAATTTTTATTACCAAAATGGTCACCAATAGTCATAGGGGTTGACTTTCTTGACTTTAGAACTCAATAATATAAAAGGCTAGAATTGCTCTGGATTTTAAAAGAAGCAAAACCTAAAACAGAGGCAAATTTGCAAGATCCTGATGTAGGAAAATATCCTTGTTAATGTCAAAAGAAATAAAAACACTTCATTCTTCATTTAGGGAGCAAAATCAGAACTCTGCCTTGGAAAACTACTGGGTGAAATGAAAATGGAGACTGTGTCAAGGTCAAATGAAATATAAAGAAAGCTCACTGTGTATCCCCACCAAAATGCAGAAAAAGGAGGGCAAACTTAATTTGCCTCAAAGCAGATGCTATTATATAGATTAAAGTAGTGAAGTGGCTGCATTGACCCTTCTACAGGTAGTATTCTCAAATTCAATAAACAAATTTTACAAGTTATTAAGAACACGTACACACTTCAGCAATTATTAGTTTATTTCTCATATCCCAAGTTGTGCCTCAGCAGCCTCTGCAAAGTACATGTCAATGACCTGCTAATAAATTAGTAAGTGGGGGTTTCTCTGTATCTCTATTTCATAAACATCTGCAAGAATTCTTTGCAGTTTTCTAAATTACTCTTTGTTTGTTTTTTTCTGAGCATCTTTCTTCTTTATGTGATACAAACCTTTAGATTGCACACTAGATCTTGTTTTTAATTTGTTTTAATTAACTAATATGTTTTAGGGGGATAGAAGGGTTGGAGGGTGGGGAGGATAGGGTGCGTTTTAATGTTTTAATGTTTTTATATATTTTTGTAATGCCGCCTCGATCCATTGGGAGAGGCGGGATAGAAATAAATTTTTTTATTATTATTATTATTATTATTATTATTATTATTATTATTATTATTAGATTGTCTTATGTCAATGCAGCAACTATGAATTTCAGTGGGACTTCTACAGGAGAATTCTAAGGTTGTGCACTGAGTTCAGAGCCATGTTTCTTTCATGCTGACAGAGATGGCATATACAGAATAATGAATTTCCTTAAGGCATCATTACTTGTTATCTTCTTGAGAGTAAGAAAGATAAAATATAGTTCAATACTGAACATTTTTCATTCAAGGAATTTTAAAAATAATTTAAAATTGGGGGGAGGAGGCAGATTTTCCACACAATGGAAAATGTGCATGAAAAATTGAGTAGTTTTGTCTTAGCTGTAACAAAATATAATGTGGCTGGTTTTGAAGTAAATTCAAAAACTCTAAATAGTCTGAACTGAGCATTCATTCTATAAACTACTTGAAATGCTTAGGTGAGATCTAATCAATATTTTCTGATGAGTTATCTTAAGGGTTCCGGTAGCCTAAGAGGTGGAGAGTTAAATGCTTAAATTAATAGAATACAATAAAGAAATGCCCCTTTCATTTAGATGGAATGTAGCAAATGGAGTCATCCACCACACCATAACTTCTAAAAGAGCAATATCAAAGACCATTTTTTTTCCAGAAAACAGCCCCCCTCCCATTTGTGCATAGAATTTGGTATACATATATACTGCTAATGGTAATGGAAGCTCTGTTATCAGTCATCATCAATAACTAGTTGTAAACGTTTCCTCCGTAGGTTCATTTTTCAATGAGAAAGGGCTCCTCATACTCATTAAAGTTTAGTTCTGGGGCATCTGAGGTCACATTTCTGCATGGTTTCATGTTATTTCTATTAGTAATGTTTTTGCTACTGGTGATGGAGATGGTTTAATGTCTATAGAATCATCACTATGCATAGGTATTTTACAAAGTATGAGCACAGATCCCACTGCCCTGAGGAGCTTTCAATTTAAAATTTGATATACAGGAAACAGAGGCAGGGGTAAAAAGGAAAGAAGTGGAATCTAGTTCCAATTGTATATGCTTAGGTTTGTTTACTAGGAGGGATGGGAAGAACATTTGAAAATCTTCCCAAAACAATGGCCAAAAATGTGATTCTTCAGTACTGGAAAACACTGAAGAGGAAAACTGTAGACTGCCAAGAATATTTGCATTTAGGGTCATATTCTGCACAATTTTTTCATGTGGTTTTTTTGCAGAGAAAAATGCTAGTTGGCATTCTGTTAGGCAGTTATGATGTTGTAAGTGAGACTTACAGCCTTGTAATTGTTTTGTCATCATATTTATGATTGTGGCTTTATTGCCATAACCAGCTCCCTGCTCACAACTCAACATAACTCTTGAACTTGTTGTGGTTGTCTGGCTCTTAAGGTGGGATTTAGGATGTTGGATTAGAAGAGAAAGTATAGCTACTACATCAAATCTATAAAGAACCTTCCCACACTACACTGTTATAGTGTTATTATTTCCACTTTCAAAGTCCCGTGGAATCCTGGGGTTTGCAGTTTAGGGAGGGGCATTTAGAATTCTCAGCCAGACTACAAACCCCAGAATTCCACAGGATGTTGAAAGTGGAATAATAGCACTATAACGGTGTTGTGCAGAAAGGCCTTGTCTGTCCCATGCAGGATCTTGTTTTCTTTGGGGGAAAAAGGGTGAATTTTGCATTGAAATAAATAATAATTTTTGGAAACTGTGCAGTTTTCTAAGCTCTTTAGGAAGGAGATAGTTAAAATTAGTCAATACTTCTGTGTGAACGAAATAGTGAAGAAATACACCACTTTAACCAACTGTTCAATGGTGAGTAATTACTGAGGTAAAATGCATAGATTCAATATGTCCATTCTATTTGGACTGGTAATAGAATTTAGGCCTTGGTGAATTACACTAATCTATGAGTCCTAGGGAGTAATACCAAAAAGTTTCGTGGAAGAGGCAGGATTTGAGGAAGGAAAAGTTTTACTCTGTGAGGCATTTCCAGGCACACAGACAGGTAGGCAAAAAAGTTCCCTTGTCTGAAGTTACCTGAGACTTTTTGATCATGAAGAATGATAGAGGTATAGAAGCAAAGATTGTGGGCAGGGATGCATTGAGATATAAGAGTAGAAGGATAAGAAGGAAAGATTATGGAAAACTTTTGAGATAAAAACAGAAGGCTTTGCAAGATTCAGGAGTGGTCAATAAAGTGATGTGGAAGTTTAGGGGTGTCACATGACTGGAGTGACAGAAGAAGTGAGTAATAATAGTGCCAACATACTGAACAGATGAGGAGGTCAACATGAGAAAACAAAAGGATAGCAGAGGAGAGGTTAGGAGGAAAAATGAGAACTTCATTCCTGAAATATTCAGTATGAAATAATGACAGAAATATCATCTAGACAGAAATATAAGACCTGCTGTTGGATATATGGGATCAGAGAACAGACCAGGAGTGGAGTGACTGTGCTGTTATCTGTTATCAAGGTCATGGAATTTGATGAACCCAACTATGGACAAAGTATAATGAAAGAGAAAAACAAAATGTCAAAAACAGATCCCTCTGGAAACCAAACAGCAAGGAGAGAAACAAAGGAAGAACTTCCATCTGTGGAAATATTGAAAAATGTTGAGAAAGGAAGAGAACTAGCTAAGGTCAGAATCTGAAGGCATAAAGAGAGTCCAGAAGAATAGGTGGCAAGATAGCAGAAAAGAAAAGAAAAGAAAAAGGCTGAGAGCAAAAGGGAAGCATTTCAGTGAGGAGACTTTTACTGATTTCTGTGAGAGAAATGTCAGTGAAGTGCAAGGGACACAAAACTCATGAGATGAGGCCAAGAGCAGAGTTGGAGAGAAAGAAGTACAAACATCAAAATTCAGCTGCCAGCTCCAGGAGTTGGGGGAGGGAGGGACGGAGGGCAAAGGATAGAAGGGAAATGGGTAAGATAATACAGGGATGCCTACTGAGAACACGGAAAATAGTAGCATGCTTAAATACAGTAGGAAATGAGCGGAAGGGGGAGAGAGGCTGATTATACAGATTAGTGGATGGATAATGGCAAGCAGGAAATGAGAAGGGATGAGATTACGTGAGAGGGTTAGCCAAGGGCAGAAGGGTAGCCAACTAATCAAGTGAGGCATGGGGGGAAGAGGACAGTAAAGGAAAGGAGAACTGTTTTGGAAAGGGAAAGGAATAAGAGAATAAAGCCGATGGTTTAGAAGGATGATTTTTAGAACTGAAGAGGCAATCTTGACAGAGAGTGAAGAGGAGGTAAGTTATGGAGACTTAGCAGAACACCAAAGATACTAAGAAGTACCAAAAAATCTAGCAATTGGGGTGCTTCCAGACAAACCCTTTGCTGGTTATGTTTCATTCAGTTGCATTGCAAAGGGCATCCACATGACATTGTTCTCTTCCTGCAGCCCTCATGTGCTTTCCTAATGCTGCATCTGCTTTTATTTTAATCCATTAAGGAAGGGAAGAGCAGAATAGAAGAAACAGCAGTAGCGGACAGAAAAATGGGAATTGGAGGAAGGGTGGGAGCAGATTTCCATTAGCCACATGGGTGATCCTTCCATTCCCACCTAATAGGATGAAGTGGTTTCGGGGCTGGACCATTTCTGCGCTAGACTGTTATAGCGCTATTATTCCACTTTCAACATCCTATGGAATCTTGGGGTTTGCAGTCTCGGGAGGGGCCTGAGGTGCCTCCCAAAACTGCAAACCCCAGGATTCCATAGGATGTTGAAAGCGGAATAATAGCGCTATAACAGTCTAATGCGGAAGTCTCACAAGAAAGCAGGGTTCAAATCCTACCTACTAGGTGACTCTGGGCAAGTCATGCTCTGTCAGCCTCAGAAGATGTTCCTTCTTTCTGGATTTCTTCCCATGAATTTCCAGTTAAAGCGCCATTTAGTGTCCTATAACTCTGTGCCTTTCTTCTAAAAGTCCTTTTCTTCAAAATAAAATAAGATTATTTGATTGCCTTTTCAAAAAAGCAGTGCATACATTTTGGTGCAGTCTGTTTCTGGTTCACTCCAGGCATAGCAGCCACTTAATTGCTTCCCTTTTTATTTTCAGAACATGATGTTTCAGCTGCAAACACTCAAACCACAGATTTAAACTTTGTGGTTTGTTTTGTGCTATGCTTTGCAATTTCCATTTAGAAAGAAAGAAAGAAAGAAAGAAAGAAAGAAAGAAAGAAAGAGAGGGAGGGAGAGAGAGAGAGAGGTGTTACAGAATACTGCTGAAACAAGGACTCTAAAGTAATTGTGCAAGGACTCTGAAATAATAGTTACTTGGAAGTGCCTAAGCATCTGTGGAGAGGAGAAGCTAAGGGCTTCTGCTTCCCCCTGAGCAAATAAATGGAATTCCTTTCTCTTGGGCTTTCTCTGCCTCAGGTAACTTCCTATAAAGCAATAAGATTTAGGCTTAAATCTTGTCATTAGTCCTTAAGAGTGCAGATCCATTGAATTAATGTGATTTATCTATGTGTTCACTCACCCTTTGACAATGAATTGAGTGGTGTAGTGGCTTTGGGAAATGGGAGACCGGGGTTTGACTCCCCACTTAGCCATGAAAATCCATTGGATGACTTTGGGCAAATCATACTCTCTCAGCCTTAGAAGAAGGCAATAGCAAACATCCCCTGAATTATAAATCTTGCCAGGAAAACCCCAGGAGTGGGTCATCAGAAATTAGAAAAGATTTGAAGGCATATAACAAGAAAACAATTCTAGCTGAGGTGAATAAGCAGGGTGACAACCATAGTTTTGCAAAGGGAAAGAGGAAAGAATACCTTGAAGTTTTTAAGCGTCCTCTAGCAGCTAGTGCTGCTTCAGGTTTAACTTTTAGATGGCTGTGTTGCCCAAGGCATTTCTGCTGCTTCTTGTGAGGTGGAAAATACCACTGGGGAAGAGAATGGACAGGACAATCCCCCTCAGTAGCACCGTGTTTCAAAAATAAACTTGAGATATAGGAGCTGGTAAGGGATAAAACTGCAGCTCAAAGCACTGAGCAAAACAAAGAAAGATGGGAGACAGGAGGCAGGAGGCAGCCCTCATCTCTGCTTTATGGACAATATTTTTGTTAAAGAATCATCAAGATCAGAGCCTCTCTGATGAGCCTATACTACATTAGCAGAAAGAAAGGGGAGGGGGAAAATCATATTTCCATTAACTGTTTAGTATAAATGTCTTGAATTTGTGGTCAGAGAGAATGAAATACAGATGGATCTATATATCTATATATCTATACATTTAATATCATCAGAAGGAAACCAAGAATGTCAGATCTTTCTCTCCTTCATCCCTGAAAATTATACACAATGAAATATGCAAACCTGAAAATGAAGGCATTTGGGAATTGCACAGAAATGCGCCTTAATCAGGGGGAAAATGTATAAAAATGTGAATATTGAGAAAAGTATAACCTAAATATGCATTAATTTCAATTTGGGAAGGGAAAAAAAGTCTTACAATCCAACAGGATAAAAATGCTGGCAGTATTTGAATAAATGCCAAGAAAATAAAACTGGCAGATTTTTGTATCTCCCACAAGCTTATGACCCACTCCGTTGTTTTACATGGAACATAGCAAAAGACACACTGCAGTTCCATTTGCACTTAAATCAGGAAAGTAATTTAATTGTGCCAAAAGTGCTTTGTCTTCAAGCATCCTTGAGTTGTATTAGAGAGACAGCAACAAAAAGTAGAATATCAATTTGTAGGGAGAACTCAGCCAGCAATTTTAGGCATAACTCCAGTTTGTTGGTCCTCATTACAATTGAGTCAGTGAATCAGTAGAATCTAGATAACTACTGCTTTGCCAAGTTCCTTGATTCAGTGGACCTACTCTAACTGGCCCAAACAACTGGATTTAGGCACAGTCCTTCTCCAGAGGTGTCCAAGGTACATGGCAAATGAACATATAAAACACAACAGCTATTCAACCATTGCCCCTTAGTCATGGTTCTGAATGTTCAACCATGTTCAGAAATGGAGGTTCAAGCTGTTTCCCTACCACTAGGGAAGGCATACCACATATATAAAATGGTGGTGGTTGTTTCGGGAACCTTAGCAATACCTTAAAAATGTCAAGAATTCTATTATCAAATCCTACTGGTACAAACCCCAAAAAGGATTATAATCTTATAAATAAAGGAGAGTTTATTTATATCCATTGAGGCAACCATATATAGCAGCAGAATTTATTCTGGAAGATGTATATTTAGCAGCAAAAATAGTTCCCTTCCATCTCTACTGGGTCTTTGCCCTCCTGCAACCACTTGGCTAACTTGTGCTTGGAAGATATCAGTATGAACTAAGAAATTAAGGGATTGGACTTCTGGAGATTACTCTCACACATGAATGACCTATGGCCCAACCTGTCTAAAATTCTTTCTTATCTAGATGATAAATTCCATTTGTTGATTAAAAAATAATCAAAGATAGTGGAAGATGTGGTGAGAGTTTGCATTTATTTTAATAGCTCAGTGGAAATTTAGTAAGGGAATGGCACAAGGGAACTCCCTCTTTTACATTACCTTACTTTAGGTTTAGTAAAATGTAGTTTGGCACTAATGGGGATGAGAAAGCCTTGGAGGTTGGAGCTGGAAAATTAGGATGCTGCTTTCCTTTCTTTTCTGGAGGGTAACTGGAAGCTGTCTGCCTCTTATCCCTTTTTCTTCCAGTTCAAAGAGAGATCTTAACCACAGTTTAACCAAAATCTAATATTAGCCACAGAAGGAACAATGAAGGAAATGTTTGGAAGTTGAAAAGAGGATATATCATTCCTATTGGTCACTAGCTATGCAGGTTGGAGAGTCAGGGAATTATAATCTAAATGGGTAACTTTTCCAGCATCTGGCCAACTGTGTATTCATTGCATCCATTTCAAGAACATGCCCACCATTTGTTTGTGTTTGTATTTTGGAGAAGATCAATAGTTATGACCAAACTGCATTTTCAGGAAGCTTTCCCATCACTACTGAGCTTCTCTATGAAAAACCTTTAGAATCATAGAACCATAGAATCAAAGAGCTGCAAGAGACCACAGGGGCCATCAAGTCCAATCTCTTGCCAAGCAGAAATATGCAGTCCAAAGCCATCCAGCCTCTGTTTAAAAACTTCCAAAGAGGAAGACTCCATTACACTTCACTGTCAAAATGCTCTTACCATTTGTAAGCTCTTCCTAATGTTTAGGTAGAATCTCTTTTCCTGCAATTTGAAGACATTGTTCTGTGTCCTAGTCTCTGGAGCAGCAGAAAACAAGTTTGCTCCATCCTCCATATGACATCCCTTTGAATATTTAAAAATGGCAGTCATGTCACCTCTTAACATTCTCTTTTCCAGGCTAAACATACTCAGTTCTCTAAGCTGCTTCTCATAGGTCCATGCCCTATGGTTGCCCTTTTCTGGATACATTCCAACTTGTCAACATCTCTCTTAAACTGTGATACTCAAAACTGGACACATTATTCCAAAGTGAGGTCTTACCAAAGCAGAAGAGAGTAGCACTATTACTTCCCTTGACCTAGACACTATACTCCTATTGACACAGCCTAGAATTTCATTGACTTTTTTAGCTACTGTGTCACACTGCTGACATCTGTTCAGCTTGTAGCCTATTAAGTCTCCTAGATCTCTTTCACATGTATTATGGTCAAGCCAGGTGTCACCCATCTTATATCTGTACATTTCATTCATTTTGTTAATTCTGGTTCAGCTCTCCACTCTGTCAAGGTCATCCTGAATTCTGATACAATCCTTTGGAGTTCTAGCTACCTCTCCTAATTTGGTGTCATTTGCAAATCTGATAAGAATGACCTCTAGTCCACCATCCCAGTCATTTATAAAGATGCTGAATAGCACTGGGACCAGGACAGGACCCTATGGCACCTACTAGTCACTTTTTTCCAGGATGAAGAAGAGCCAGGATGAAGATGAAGCTTTGGGTTTGATCAGTCAACCAATAACAGATCCACCTGAGAGTGGCATTGTCTAGCTCTGATTTACTAGCTTGTTTGTAATAATATCATGGGGGACGTTGTCAGAGGCCTTGCTGTAATCAAGATCTGTTCCATCCACAACATTCCTTTCATGTACCAACTTTGTAACTCTCTCTCTTATATATATAAAAGATAAGATTAGTCTGCCATGATTTGTTTTTGAGAAACCCACATTGACTTTTAGTGATCAGCACATTCCTAAGTGCTTACGGACTGTCTGTTTAAATGATCTGCTCTAGAATCTTTTCTGACATTGATGTCAGGCTGACTGGGTGGTAATTGCTTGGGTCCTTTTTCTCCCTTTTTGAAAATGGGAACAACATTTGCCCTCCTCCAGTCTGCTGGGACATCTCCTGTTCTTAAGGAATCATCAAAGATGGTTTTGAGATTACTTCTACAGTTCTTTTAATACCATTGGATATAGTTCATATGGCCCTGGATACTTGATTTCATTCAGAATAGACAGGTATTCTGGTAGTACTTCTTTACATATACTATACTGCATTTTCCCTCCTACATCATTTGCTCCATTTTCCCCAGTTCAAGTACTGTTTTCCTTTTGGGAGATTACTGAGGCAAAGAAGGTGATGAATAGTTCTACCTTTTCTCTGCACCTGCACCTACTATTTCCTTGTTCTTCTTCTTGCTAGATATATAACCAGAGAGAGAGGGAGAGAGACTTTTTATTGTTTTTAACCTCTCTTGCAAGCCTGAGGTCATTCTGTTATTTAGCTTTTCTGATTTTTTCTTTACATGTACATTAGCATTTTTGAATTTCTCCCTCTGACATGCTTTGAGGAATCCAGGATTGAAGCCTGATATATCAGATTCCGTAGGCCATTTCTGCACTATACTGTTATACCACTATTATTCCACTTTCAACATCCTATGGAATCCTGGGGTTTGTAGTCTAGGGAGGGGCCTTGGGGCCCCTCCCTAGACTGCAAACCCCAGGATTCCATAGGATGTTGAAAGTGGAATAATAGCACTATAGCAGTCTAGTGCAGAAATGGCCATAGTATCTGCTATTTGATTTGTACTGCTAATTTTATCTGATAGATAAAGAGGATTCACAACTGGTATCTGAAAGCATCTGACAGCTTATCAAAGTTCATATTTGAAGGATTTGTGGCTAGAACTAGAGTCTTTACATTCCAAATATTTGGATTTTTTTAAATTGCACAATTATTTTTGCTAACCTGCAACAAAGTTATGGTAGACATTACAATCTATAAAAAAAACCTTTATACAACAATAATTGATTGTTGGGGTGGGGTGGGGTGGGAAATTGCTATGATACTTAGACTTAACTATATTCAGAAAAGCACATTCTCTCTTTTAAAGATGAGTTAGTTATAGTCCTTATCACCTGGCTCCAGACATCAACTGCTTCTTTATATTCAGAGTCATATTTCTGACAAGCTGTTAGTGTTGCTGTAGTAATAACTTTTTTATTTGGTCTACAGTAGGAATGGAAATAGTTTGATTCCTCTCCCTCATGTAAATGCAGTTGAATTAGAGTTTTTAGCTTTTTAATAATTGACTGCGTTAACCCTTTTCTACTAACTGTCTCATCACCGCCTAAACCTACCTGAATCCTTCATCCTCACATTCATCACATAATTTCAACAGCACCTCCCATTCTCATTCTCTCCACCATTTGCTATCACCGTGCAAATTCAATCCACTCAGCATTCTGCTCCTATCACTCTGTCCTTACCATGTAGCCTATTCCATTTTAACATATAAAAGCACAAATCCCCCTCCTTTTTTTTTTTTTTTTTACAAACAATGTATCATTGCAGAGATTAATTCCCAGACTTTCACATGCGAGATCTGGACCTTTCACAGGCCAGATCGAGCCCATGAAACAGGGGTTCCCTTGCACTGAACTACTTTAGGAAATAGCTAAAACTAATCACTTGGTTGTAAATATATACATAAGGTGCACTATATTAAGAAAATGAATAAATTAGGCAACATGTAAGGATTTTCTCTTCGGTGGCTGAAAATAACTCTTACTCTGTTATTTTTCAAAGATCTTTGAAAACATATTTTGCCTTGATGCTGTCCCTCTTAGTGCCCCCTTTTTTCACCCTCACAGCTTAGGATCTTGTTTTCCTAAATGTATTTTTTGTTTTTCGTTTTTGGTGACCTGCAAGATTTTTAACAGCATCTTGATGCTATGTCTGATATCAGAAATGCCATAAAAATCACAGATTTTACAGCTGCATCAAAAAAAAAATGATGCTGAAGAGCATGAAGCAAAGAAAGTGAAGGAAAATAGCACTATGGAGAAGTAGAACCCATAGGGACAAAACAATGCCTCAGAGCAGTGAAACAGCATGGATTTAAAATGCTGTTGACAGGTAGTAAGGCTTGGTGATGCATGATACTGGTAAGGGTCCACTCACACGATGACATAACAGGAAAGGTGGCTATAGGGTAAATATCCATTCAGGTTTCTATCAGTTACATGAATTTCACATAACTATATGTTGTTATTCTATTCCCCCAGGCCCACCCTGTTTTAATTTTAAAATAATGAATATTGTTTTTTCAAGCTGTCTATGCAATGATATTGGGCAGATGAAGGGTAAAAGGAATATTTTCAAGATTCTTTTTTGGGTGTCAAAAAACCCTGATAAGAACACTCCTGGGCTGATGAGAATATTCACAATCCAGGATGTATTCAGCACAAAATTCATACATGGTTGTTTTGTATGAAAAACAATATTTCCTGTGTTGGAAACAGCTTTTTCCAGTATAGAGTATAATATTTTGTATGCAGAAAAATGTGCATGTAGTTGGTTTTCACAGAAATATTACCCTCTATGAAAAAAAAAGCTGTTTCCTGCATCAAAAATTATGTTTGCTATGCAAAATAACCACGCATGACTTTTGCACAGAAAAACTCTGAATTGCAAATAGCCTTCAAAAACTGTGTGGTCTTCAAAGATTTTCTTGCAACAGAAAGAAATTCCTTAACTTGTTTGTTACTTTCTTTGAGAATAAAATTAGTGGAAAATTACATCTCTAACCAGATGTAGATAAATTCTGGATGTAAATAAATTCTAAGAGAGGCAACTTGGTAGAATGGTTTGAAAATCAGAGCAGGTTCTGAGAAAGCAGGTTTCAAATGTCCCTGGAAACCCACTGAGTTAGTTTGGGCAAATAACTCTCTCTCAGCCTAAGAGGAAGGCAATGGCAAACCTCCTCTGAATAAATCCTGCCCATAAAATCCTAGGATAAGCTTGTAAGAAGTCAAAGTCGAGATGAATGCAGATAGCACCAGCAAAATAACTTCCCCACAGAGACACTCTATCCATTCTCCTCATGTGCAAGAAACCATCTGCTTCTGCTGCTTATTATTAGTATTAGTATTCGTATTGGCACTGAAGAAATTTCTTTCCTTCACATTCTCCAGCTTCATCCTGAGAAACCAATATTGAATCCAATTCAGCATAACTAGCAGTGTAGTTTTTAATGTGAGGTTAACATGAGCAGAGTGATGTAGTTGAATAATCCAAATGGGTCATCACAATCAACTGAATTCAAGGACAGTGTGTGTGAAAAGGGGCAGTGGACATGAGGATGAAAATGAATGAAAAGGATACTCCAAGGAGTGACACTGAAGCAATGCAGATCTATTTTCAGTGACTTCAGAAAAATCATAGAAAATAAGAAGCTTCTGTCAAACATCTGTCCTGGCATCCATTATGCCCTGAGAAGGTTTTTGTGGTGGTTGTTGCTGAATCAGTTCTATGACAGGAAGAATTTTAGAAATAATCTTCATGCTGAAATTTAACACTGTTTGGGGATACAGAACTAAGTAATCAATCTGTCTTTGATGCAGTTTGCCACTAGCCCAGTGCTGTATGACTTTCTCAGGCAAAATAAATAAACTTTCCATAATGCAATCTGTACTGAAATTTTTAAAAAAGAAACTCAGACAGAATTTATGCAAATCAGTTTATTGCAGTTTATTGTGCTTGTTTTGTCTGAATTCATATCCTCTAATAAGAAGTGGATTTTTGAGGGCATAATAGCTATTATTGTTGTGTGCCTTCAAGTTACTCCTGGCTTACGGTAAGAAATGAATTGAAACTGAACCTATCACAGGGGTTTTTTAAGGGGAGGATTTGTTTTGGGGGGGGATGCCTTTGCCTCCCTCTGAAGCTGAGAGAGTGTGACTTGCCCAAAGTCACCCAATGAGTTATAAGGCTCTTAGACCAAATAGTACATTAATATGCCAACACTTCTCAAGTCCCACATCTCCAATTAGTGTTCAGTTAAAGCAGGCACAGGTTACGATGCTATTATGTTCAGCATTCCTCTATCCAGTTTCACTTACATGGTTTTCCTCATAGATTATGAGGAAAACACTGAAAGTGACAAATATCACCTATGTTCTTTTAAGCATGACAAGGAGATGAAGAGCAGCTGTGCATTTTAAGACATATGTAGGTCAGTACAAAGTCTTTACAGAAACTGAATTTATTTTACTGATGGAAGTAACAAAAAAGTTCATTTGAGCATTTGGAAATACAGTTTCAACATCCAAGGAAAAAGGGCAGGCAAAAATACCAAGAGAATGCAAACTTCAATATCCAAGTCCTAAGTGTGAATGATTTTCAGCATGTCACTCTCTGCACTGCAAGAAATATGAGGACTGAAGGAACTTTCCAGAGGGGCAGAATTCTAATAGGGAGAAGTGTCCTCATTTTGCCTCCCCATAGCCACACCCCTGTGTTAAAAAATGACTTTGATTCTGAGCAACATGGGGGCAAAAGAGGTACAGATATGTGAAAAGCAGATGATGATTAATCATAATGGGATCCTACTGAAAGTCAGTCTGAAAAGGAGGAATATCATCCTGAAATGGACAGCAGTTTTGCCTCTGAACCATGCCTGCACCTTTCTCAAACATTGACTGAAGCAATAAAAGCAATCAGAAAGACCAAAAGTGTTCTGCTGAAAAAAGAAAAGTAATTGTGCAGCAGTAGATTACATTTTTTCCATTGAGACGTGGTCGCTTCCGCACTAGTGTTATAGCGCTATGATTCCACTTTCACTATCCTTTGGAAATCCTGGGGTTTGCAGTTTCTAGTGCAGAAACGGCCGTAGACATAGAATCGTGTGAGATAAAATAAGAAGCACTGTCACTTAAAGTTTTCTAGAAAGGATCTTGGGCATTGCACTGAGTGGTTTTCTTTTCAAAGTTATTTGCATACTCTGGGTTTCATTTTCACATGCCATGTCAAACATGGAAATAAGTCCACCATACCCCAAGCTGTCAATGTGTTGGGAAAGTGGTGGCCTCAAAATTGTTCCATTCCTGACTTGAGATTGTGCCCATATCTGCAAGAAAATCAGGACACATGTAGTGGCGGCTGGTGATTCCCATGTCAAGGGGGCAGTCAAACTGCTCTAGGTCTTAGGGCATTTCTGCACTACACTGTTATAGTGGTATTATTCCACTTTCAACGTCCAGTGGAATTCTGGGGTTTACAGTTTAGGGAGAAGGATTTAGAATTCTCAGTCAGAGGGCTCTTCGGCCTCAGGAAACTACAAGCCCCAGAATTCCACAATATGTTGAAAGCGAAATAATAGCACGATAACAGTGTGGTGCAGAAATGCCATTAGTTTAAATTTTAAAGGATCTATCCAAGATGTTGAATATGAAATAGCTCTTTTAGAATTCAAGACTAAAAACCAGGACAGATTCACTGCCTCACTCTTATGGAAGCCATTAGGGGATTGTTGCATGTTTTTCCTGTTGCAGCTTTAAAATGCTGTGTGCTTAGTTCCCCTAAACCCTTGTTCATTTAGGGGAACTAAGCACACAGCATTTTAAAGCTGCAACAGGAAAAACATGCAACAATCCCCTACTGTAATAGAAAAAGGCAAGGCACAGGTGGCATCATCCCAACCTCCCTTCATCTCCTCCGTTGAGCAAAAGCATTTTCACTTTCCTTGACTCAACCATTTATTTCTTAACTGAGGGAGGCTGATGCAGTTCCTCAGGCCACTGTGTTTACCATGCTCAAAGTGAGAACTTTCTCTCACCACTCACAGAAACATTGGATTCAAGGCCAAGTCTGGAAAACCCCTTTAATGCAAAAGATGCCTCCAAGTGGCTATAGATTCTCCTTCCAATTGGCGCTAAAGCAACAAATCACAACTGCATTTTTTCCATATAGGGTGGGCAGATTGGTACTGAGCAAACCAGGAAGAGGAGTGATCCAGGATGGGACAGGCTTATATGCCCTACATTATGCTGCCCTTGCAGTGGCTTCATTGCTCACACACTTGCCACTTCCTATTGTGGGTGGGCACATAGCCATGCCCACCATGAGGGCCATCAGTCTGGCAATGGGAGAATGATTCAAGAACTATGGTCCCATTCTAGTAAGAGAAATCTTCACTGTTATATTATTACAAGCAAAAATGAGTAATTTCAAAAGTTTTCTCCTTAATGGACAAAACTATGAAAATTTTTACACATTTTTAATTTATTTATTTATATATTTTTACATTGCAGGACTCTTTTGCAAAAAACAAGTTTGCACAACTTTTTTGTAGAAGAATTTTATTCAAAAAGGCAATTTTGGGCATAAAGTTTTCTCTTTTTTTCTTTTGCACAGTGAAAGTATTTTGTGTGTGTGTGTGTGCCAAAATTGTCTGTCTTTGTTTGGACAAAGCTTCCTTTTTTTTCTTTTTTTTTTGCACATATTTCACAGCAAGCATCTGAAATACGGAAAATTTCATAGAGTCTGATCATCTTCTTGATATCTTATGTCATCAAGAATGAGAAAGTTTACACATGTTCTTTAGTGCCCTCACCTAATCAAGATACAACTCCTTTATTGAACTCATCCGTTAACCTTGGTTCTGAAAATGTAATTATGTGAGGAGAGATTTTGGTTTTCTTTCATTCAACAGTACGTTTCAAGTGTTTCAATCCTTTCCATTTTTATCATTGTTAATGGAGGTCAGGACAGATAGGTGTGCATTTGTCAAAGAATATAGGTCATATTCAAAGATAGCATGAATAACTGGAGGTTTTAATGCTGATTACAGGAAAGTGTCCTTTGAAACTGCTCATCTCCATATAGATGTGGAGCAGAGAGTGGGACCATACTCCTGATGCTGGCACATTTGGGACTTCTGATCATGCAAAGGTCCTGATTGTGCACAGCACTTAAACATGCTCATTTCAATTGAATCCAAACATGTACCTTTTGGCAGATATATTTTCTCAGTGTGTGGAAAGGATGTTTGTGTATGTGTGTGTGCATGCACACATGTGTACATGCTTAGGAAAAGTAGTAGTTTGGGCAACACCAGGTGGGATCAGCAGTACAATCCCTTTTGTCATAGTTCCATCTGCAAAGGACTGTGTGCTCATACAGTGTTCTTGGTTGCAGCCATATCATCACAGGGGGGGAAATGAAAGAAACAGGCTTAATAGATTTCCCCACACTTCAGGTGCTATTTAAATTTAATATTTCCATAATTTCCCTTCCAATATGTATTTGCAATGATATCGCATTATGCATGCATATTTTAGTAAATGCAAAATGCCCTGTACATTGTTATTTCAAAGTCATGCATGTTAATGCTTCTTGGAGATAGCAAATGATATTTTTATAAAATGTGAGTGGCTCTTAGACATGGTTGCCTAGAAAATCATGAATACAGTCCAACACTGAGTTAGGTGTACTACCCTTACTGATTTTAATGGGGCTAATTGTACCTTTGTTTTGAATGTAAATGGATACCTTTCACCAGCCACGTATGGTGGCCTTCAATGGAATTAAAAGCCATCCTTCCTAATTTTGTATTCCCAGGCTGACAGCAAAATCGGTCATCCCATTGAATCTTTGGTAGACCACAAGTCATGTCAATGTCAAAGTTAGCCTTCTTTGTTTTTAAACATATGCAAGTGCTTAATATCAGGCCAGGCCATATGGGCTATTTATTCTGGTTGACAGTGGTTCTCTGCATTCTTGAGCATCTGGGGGTGCTTCTAGGCCTTGTTGCCCAAGAGCCTTTGACTCTATGTTGGCAGATGTTGAACCTGGGACCTACAGAATTCAAGGCAACTCTGAATTCTGCAATGCTCTGACAGTGAGAAATGGTCTCTGCCCAGCATTTCAAATATTTGTTTGTTTTGCAGTGGTACAGAGAACCAGCTCATCAGCAATATGTTTATGGATAAATATATGGCAGACAACAGCCTTTTCCGCACCTTACCTTCTTCCAGCACTGGGGTGTGGGGATCACGCGAGCAGCTTCCGGTGAGAGGGTCTCAGGTCCAGAGTCCTTCGGCTCCGCACGAGCTGCCTGCTCACGTGAGACCCCTGCCTCTTCCTTCCACAGAGCAGCCTGGGAGTTTCCCAGGCTGCACTGGGGCAGGAAGCACAACAGCATGCCAGGTAAGTGCATGCGGGGCCAGGGAGTAAAGTTCGATCACGCACCATTTTCAGCTTCTAGTGGAAAATGAAAAGGTGTTTGATTGGCGCCTGCCCTACCCTGAAGCATTGCGCGATTGTGAGTGCATCGTGCAGATCGCTCCTCACAATTGTGCAACACTCCAGATGCCCTTTCACATGGCAAATGCCGTGTGGAAAGGGCCAACCTTTTGTTGCCTGATGAATAACATTTTTTTAAAAAAAAACTAGTTCCCACCTAGCTAAACACAGTCCACCAGCCATATATATTTCCTCGTGACTGAGACTGGATAAACTTCCTGTTCTTGCAGCCTACCTGGAATGACAAAAATAATGGTAGGGCTTTTGAAACCACAGCAGGCCATAATCCATCACTCAATGTGCTGTGCTCATTTTGATGGGTCCTGAGTTGCACAGGCCTACTACAGCATCTGCTGAATCACTGCAGTAAGTATTTTCTAGTCAAAAAGGGGATGCCATCTTATGATATTGTCTTTACAAACTTATTGCAGATAAATTGATTTTGATAACAAATGCTTTGAGCTTCAAGATGTTTCAGTTTGCTCCTTTTACCACATGGTAATTGGACTACATTGTTGGGGGAGTCATACAAGACACCAAAGCAAAGCACCTCTGTGGGACTGAAATACTTTGTATGTGTTGTTATTTGCAGTGCATGCCAAGACAATCATGGGCACAAGAGCCAAGCTGGCGAGCTAATTAAGTATATAAATGTATATGTTTAAACAGCCTTATAAAGGAGCATTGGAAATCTGCAAGATGAGCGAATATCTTATAACTTCTTCCGCAGGTGCGAGGATAGCTACAAGCCATGGACTTTCTGTCCTGCTTCTTGTTTGTGGCTTTGTGAAGGGTGCTTTGCTTTAATCTAAAAAGTGCTGACTTTTTCCAATATCACTTTCTCTTCTTAAAGCAAAGAGCAAATCGCCTGTAAAACCTACGGAGCGGACAGCAAAGTTGACCCTAACTTCCAACCACCACCCTGCACCCAATGTACTCTAACTCTCTACACAAAGGAGCACCTTCTTCAGGACATACACACAAAAAAATAAACAAAATATTAAACAAAATTTCAAAATGGAGAGAAGAGGCTACCACATGGTTTCTTTATTTTTTACTTTCTTTGGAATGTATCTCTGGTCTTCTCTTTGAGGGAAACTGGAGCAGTGTGATAGAACATTGTTCAACATGTCAACAACCTTTTCTCTTCCTTTCCCCGCTTTTTGGTTTGACAAAAAGAACTGCTGAATTCCCTTCACTATTCAGAGGTTGGCTACAAATTTTTAGTACTTTCAAAATGGACTTTTGTTCTTGCACTTGGAAAAATGTATCACTCAAAGCAGAAGGAAGAAAAGATCTCAAACTCTCCCTCTTTTGAAGACCCATTTGACATACAGGCGGTATACAACATCTCTATGACAATGGATGGAAATACATCTGTATTTTAAAAATATTTATTTTCTAAATGAGAAATCTAATAAAAATTCAAAGCTGCTTATTGTACAACAGAACTAGATCTCTGGAAGACATTCAAGAAGTGTTGAAGCCTCTCCCAGGCATTATTCTCTTGTTTAATTTTTCCCTGTCCCATTATTGTTTTTGGATTTCTTTTCTGTTTGATGGTGGCAAGCAATTGCTGGCCCTGGTCAACCCTGTGGAGCACATGAAGGTTTCTATAAATACATATTTATTTGTGTGTGTTATCTATTTTGCTGTGTTTTCTCTAATTTTGCAACTCCTGTATATGCAAACCTAACTTAAATTCTGTAAATTGCTTACATGTGTGATATAACTCCAGAACAGACATTCTATGGTTCATCCTGCAAGCCAGTTCTGAATATTATCTCAGTGTGGTGCCACCGACTCACATCTGTTTCCTTTTCAACAAAGCATTCATTTTAATTTGTAATTCAGTACTATGTGGGATTTTGTAATTCATGCATTCACTTTCCGCTGGTCTGAGCCCCTGCAGATGGCAATGTGACCCTCTGTTTACTCTGTAAAAATGCACATTAAAATTTGTTATGGTCCCCAAGTAGTGAATTATTTGGGTTGTGCACGTCAGGTTGGAATTATTTTTTTGAATGCACTTTTGATTTATGAAGCTTACTAGAGATGAAGACATTTTGACCAGGAAAATGTAACTGTACAATCCTCCCATTGCATGGAGAGAAAAACTTATGCTGTGATTGGTTGAATTTCTTGAAGTGGGTGATCAAGGAAAAAGAATTTTTCTCTATTAACTCACTCAGAAATCTTGAAGATTGCTTACCCTCTCATTTCTTTATGAGGATTCAAATGAAATCATATTTCTTGTGTCCCTGATGGAAAACAGGTGTAGAATTTTATTATGGCAATCTTTGGGAAGACTTTTTAAAACTGTCAAAGCTTTCACATTTCCTAGCTAAATGAACAGCATGTCTATTGATGTGCAAAGCACTTTAAAATAAATAAACCCAAGGGTTTTTTTAATGTGCCATTTTAATATTCAAGGGGGAATAGCAAGTATCTCATAATTAGTATTTATGCACTTGCCAAAATCCACAAGACAGGTCTATGTAATGCATGATATATTCTATATCTTAGTTTCCAAGGATATATATAACAGTTGTACATACATTTGCTTTCCCTCAAAGAATTTTGAGGATTGTTGTCAAGTAAGAGTGTTGAGGATTCTGTGGTATACCATGCAAGTTAATCTGAAATTCCTTTTTCAGTGCAAACCAGAGATGAATATTCATTTGAAGTTAAATAGCGATAAGTGGTAGTAACAACAGCAACATTCTATACATAGGTCACATATTAAACTTATTAGAGAAATCCATTATACAAAACTGTGGCAAAAGATTCATTGTAAGAACAAACTCCATTTAGGAGGTCATTGAAAATTATTTATGGATTTGAAAGTCCATCAAAATCCTTTTGCATTGGTTTGAGAGCAAAATACCGATGAGTAGCCAGTCACTTTACTGTCTGTACTGTTGTTAGTTAGCAGGTCATTTCCTTCATCTGAAATTCCTTCTTCTAGGTGAAGAACCCTTTCCTTCTTCATTGCCATTTAACCTACCCCTGAACTGTACCAGTCAGCAAGAGAATTATAAGGTTGAGAGAGGTCTCTTATATTATTTATGATCTCAGAAGAATCATTTGGAGTTCTGAGAAGGGGTGTTCAGGACAGAGGGATGGGAAAAAGACTTCTATTTTCCATCAGCCTCCTAAAAACTTCTCCTGTTTTGAAAGTCTTAGTTTGGGAGATGGCTGCCTGATCTAAATCAGTCTTTGATTTACAGTGGCAGGTAAGTAGTATGGAGAGTAGGGAAAAAGAAAATACATCCTATGTTAGTTCTTGTCTTCTGAAATCTCCCCAGGTACCATGTGGAGGGCAAGCTTTTAAATTAACCACATATCATCTCTTAGGCCATTTCCACAGTAGAATCCATTATGAAATTATACCATTACGGTGGCATTGTCATTAGTGTAATGCCATTGTATTAAGGACACACTTTTCCGCACTCTTCCCCTGTAAGCAGATGGGTAGTGGTATTGCCACAGCTGTTCCTTCCATATTACAATGTCCTTGGCCACTCCCATGCCCCACCTTCACCCTGCCCCAGATTGGTCAGTGGGACCATAACAAGAAGTGCTATCACGTGCTATAACATTGCGCACTATGGCAGCTGATGGGATTGAAGCTCTGTAAGAGGCTCTTAATGGATTTTTTCTGGAAATGAAAAAGTTTGCTTCAGCAACACTTGGGGATGTAATAGCAACTGAATAGCAATGATATACAGAAGCATGGCTCCTGGACCATTAATAATCCACTGCTGTAGCGTTATAGTAACATTGTGTGGAAATGGCCTCAATCTTTCTCTCTGAGATGTTAGACTCTCCTAGTGGCTCTGCACAGCCAGTTCTGTTTCTTTCTCCCCTCTCTTCATTTTCTCTTCATTTTCCCATTCTTTATTCCATCTGGTACTCTTAACATTCCATAGATCCTTGCTGTTTGGTTTTTCTTTCTTTTTTCCCCACCTTTAATTTACACACTATGATATTCCTAGGGTTTATCAAATACTCAGACTACTATTCATTTTTGGGTGACCATTTCACTCCCAATTGATAGGCATGGGATCTGCCAAACTTAGTATTAGAAGTAATGGCAAGAAGATTTGCAGAATATTTAAGAACAGACATGTGCATCTGATAACAATATGGCCTCTTCTTTCTACTTAAATATTTCTCGTCCTTAGTCTGAAAAAGTCCATATGCTGAGAAGTAATGCACTCATTACATTTGATGCAGACCAATACTTGTATTCTGAGGTATATCCAGCAGTGCTCTCACAGGGTTCCTTTCCTCAACTCACCTGTGTCCGGCACAGTGGCACGGGGATCACACAAACAGCCTCTTCCATGAGGGTCTCGCATTCCCGCTGCTTCTGCTCCACAGGAGTTGCTGGCGGCCAGCAGGCACAATGAGGGCTCCACCTATTCCTTCCACAGCACAGCCAGGTATTTTCCCAAGCTGCACTGGGGGAGGAAGCATGAGGGCCACAGCTCCAGAGGCTCCACACACAAGGTAAGTGCATGTGGGGCCCTGGAGCGATACACGATCGCACACCATTTTTGGCTAAAAGCCGAAAATGATATAGTGCACAATTGGCACCTGCTGGCCCTGGTAGCTTTGCGTGATTGCGAGATCGTCATGTGGAATGCTCCTCGCAATCATGAGATACTCTGGAGGCCCTTTCGCATGACAAATGCCATGTGAAAAGGGCCAGGGATTCAGCTTCCATATTGAAATGTTCTTTCTGCATTGATCACCCAAGTGAAGAGCATGACCACATATTTTCATCTGAAGTGAAATTCTAAGGTAAAGGAAATGAAGCTTCTAAGGGATCTCAGGAGAAACTCCAAGGAGCTTCGTGAAATTTCCCAGTGTGAGATTTACTAGAGGCTCACTAATTGCCATGGCTGATTCCTCTTCACTGATTCCACTCCTTTGATTAGAGGTAAGTGTCAACATAACTGCCTGACATGGCCTGGCTCATCTATTCATGATCTATTGTCAGTTTGTGTCATGAGAAATAGTAAAATTGTAATTTTATATTTGATGTTTCATTCACACATAATACATACACATAGGTATTATTCATAACAAACTGTTTAGACACAAAGTTTTCTGTGCAGAAGCAGTAGATGAACTTTTAATGACATATATACTATAATATGCAATTTTTCCAGGTAATATAAGAACCAAACTAGAAGTGATGTTAATTATGAAAAATTAATTAAAAAGGATAGCTACATGAAAACTTGATCCAACTTAGAATTGTAGGGAACCTGGGAAAGAAAGTTTGATTCTTTTTCACTCTGCCATGGTCCCATCAAAAATTAGCTTTCCATAACCACTATTTGTATGTCAGAGGAACCCTCAGTTGGTTTCAGTGGAAACTACTTCAAAATATAAGCAGCAGCTTCAGAGAAGGCATTTTTGTTGGCACCACAGCAGGGAGAAACAATATTCAAACCTCCTCATATAAGTCCACTGCAGCCACGAGTCTTCTTTGGATTCCCTAGAGCTGCTGAAGATCAGAAATGAGTCTCCTCTCCTCCCAAAACAGGGACAGGGAAATTGTACAGGGCTTAAGGGAGAAGCTGGTGAGGAAAAGAGAATGCCCAAAGACCAGATACACCCTGTGAGTCAGAGGGTCCCCATGTCAGCTTTAGGACTATGCTGAGAGGATGTATCAGTCCCTAGCTGTTGTTCCCACAATCTGCAAAATTCCACATAAAGCCTTGTTAATCTAGAGGGCTGCCATACATTGCATGGAGCTTGTGTGGAAGTCCAAGTATAATGTCAGTCTCAGCTCCAGTGATGAATCATCTAGGTAAGCAAAGTGAGACATATGAGTTAAGCATTTGTGCACGTTTAGTAATAAGTACCTTTTAATTATAACACTGGCTATTTCCACACTACACTGTTATAGAGTTATTATTCCACTTTCAATATGCTATGGAACCCTGCGGTTTGCAGTTTAGGGAGGGGCATTTAGAATTCTCAACCAGATAGCTCTTTGGCCTCAGTAAACTACAAATCCCAGAATTCCATAGGAGGTTGGAAGTGGAATAATGGCACTATAGTTTAGAAATGGCCTATGATTCCATGCCTACATCCAACAGAATCCTGGAGTTTGTAGTTCGTAGTCTGGGGAGACAATAGAGCTCTCTGGTTAAGAATTCTAAATACCCCTCCAACTACAAATCCCAGGATTCCATAAAATGGAGCCATGCCAGTTAAAGAGGAAACATAGTGCTATAACTGCAGTTGCACCGGGGGTTTCATTCTTTTCCTAGTAAAGAATTCAATTCATAATGAAAGCAGTTATGGAGTTAGCAAGACTATGGATGGCACACACTGTATTTCATGCACAGTATTATACATAACATCTATCAGCCTGCTGGACAGAAGCCACATCTGTGTGCTTGCTACTGTAAGCTGGTGATTCTCATGGAACAATTTTATTCTCTGCATTTTAAGATAGTTGAACTGGAGAGGCTGAGAAAAACAGAAAGGCTTCTGGGAAAGGCTTTTAATCCAGGACAAAAAGGGTGGATGAAGAGTCTTGTCTTATATGTCACAGAGGTCAAAACATATTGTTCAGGTGGCCAGGTCAGGATCATCCCTGTGATTTCTGGGCTAGCACCTGAGATCCATGGATTGCCCCATAGTGGTGTCTTGATGTGGGATCTAGTGATGTGATTAAGCTCAATGCACTAAGTAGCAAACACAGTCATTTACAGCTTGTCATTCAAACACATGTGCATGTGCGCACATGCACACACATGCACACACACACATGGAAGGAAACACATCCTTGATTAGAAATGTTTGTCTTTTCATACTGGTTTATATATTTGACTTGATTTCTGCAAAGTGCAGAAGACTGCTCAGCCAACTGGAAGAAGATTGCCATATTTCAGTTCTCCCAAACCAGGCAGCCTATTCTGCATAATATGCAAAATAATTTGTTTAAGGCAAACCTTTGTTAAAGGCAGTTGGTGGCAATATTTCTACTCAGCCATGTTATCTATAAATGTCAGCTGCTATTTGCAGAGTGAAAAACATGATACTCAAAGAATGAGATCAATTTACACATTTCAAAGGTTAATCTGCCAGGATTAGTTTAGGCAAACAATGCTAAACATGCAATAAATTGTTTAACATGAAGTCTCTATAAATTGCTTGAGCCATCTGGCCCAATATTTCTTCTATGGAATTTTTGCATCATTTTATTTTCTAAAGCTGAGCATTAACTAGTTCTCTTGTATTCATAATTTCTTAAACAAAAAGTTACATGCTTCGGTGGTTTTCTTCAAAAATCCCATCTTGTTGATGTAAGGCACAATTTGTGGTGCATCAAGTATCCAAAGTCACTGGCCCAGCTATAAGACAACTAGTAGCAATTTTGATTCAGCTTTTACGTATTTAACACTTTTTCAACCACACGTTTGTCCTGTCCTGTACTAGATTAAGATTTATTCATTTTTGGTAAAAAGTCTGCCTAAATATTCATATACACTTTTTTGTATATGTATTTGTGTGTGTGTGTGTGCGCGTGCGCGTGTGCATTACAATTAAAAGTATATACGAAGTGCATATACTATACTACATGTCTACACAATGCATATACAATGTATATACAATGTAAATATACTACACTTATACAGAGAAATGCCTATAGAAATGCACAATTAAGAGAAATTTATGCAAAAAAATCATACAGTAGGACAAAAGAATATAAAAAGATATACATGTGTGCATGTAGTGTTGTTGTTGGGATATACAAACCCACACACACACAGTAGTTAAGAGGGTATGTGTGTATATAGTATATGTTAGAGGAAATTGTATTGTGTACCATTTTTGTGTGCCTTCATCCTACTGTATGAACTTTTTTGTATGTGTGTCTCCTCTTATGTGTTTGTGTGTGTGTACATATATACACACACATACGTATACAAACACACACACACACATATATACACACATACATATACAAACGTACATATACATATGTAAAAGAAATGCTTCACTAAATAACTTTCAACTTAGTAGAAGAGGTGGCTAAATGTGGACTTAGGGAGCTGGAGGTGCTCACCAGACGTAGACGTCACTCAGTACAACCTCAACGGACACAAGGTGGGATAACCAATGAAATGATACAGGGATGGTTTGAAGCATTTAAGCAGGATTTAGAAAGAAGAAAGAGGAAGGAAGAGAGAAAGGGGACAAATCAGCTGACAGAGGCCATTTCTGCACGAGTCTGTTATAACACGATGATTCCACTTTCAACCTCCTATGGAATCCAGGGGTTTGCAGTTTCGGGAGGGGCCAGCCAGCCAGCCCCTCCCAAAACTGCAAACCCCAGGATTCCATAGGAGATTGAAAGTGGAATCATCGCGCTATAACAGACTCGTGCAGAAATGGCCAGAGTTGGGAAAGACAAGCAAGACAGATAGAGGGTAGAGGTGAGTGTGATGGACCCCAATCTGTTTGTGTGTCCCAAAGTCTGCACATATGGCTTCGAGATGTATACTGGACCCCTGATTTGGTCCAGTTTCAGATGTAGCACTTTGGAAAATGCACTGCTTTTGCTCAGACTGACTTGGAGCCAGTCTTTGATCTGCAATTCAAAAACCCAAGGTGAAATTGAGGGATCTCACCTCTGAGTCTTTCACTAGTTCTTATGGGAAATAACAGAAATGGCTATAACTTTTGTTATATTATATCTGGCATTTTA
>CAOLHI010002808.1:0-222495 GCA_948474755.1 Ctenosaura bakeri | reverse complement strand
TGTGGAATACCTATTCCAGCTTATTTTTTCCAGCAGAGCAAGTTGGAGGTCTTTGACAACTCTTTGGGCTTGTCAGGAAGACAGTAATCATCCCCTGCTCTTAATTTACTTCCTTTGTAGGTTCTGTTGTCTGTCTTCTATCCTAGCAAAATCCTTAACACTTGGAAGAATTGCCTACTAAAATGGATATGAACATCTGGAATAGCAGTGCTTTTCATGTTTTTGGTTGTTTTAGTGGATATTCATGTAGAGGATTTTCAGCCAGCTTTTTATCCCTATTTGTGGTGGTTTTTTAATTTATGTTGATGTTGGTATCATTGAGGTAGTAACTTAGTATCATTAGCTGTACCGCATCATACTACAGGTGAGAGTACACATGAGTGAATGCTTCAGAGAAACACAGAGACTGAATGTTGTAGAGAAGGATTCTAGTCTAGATTTCTCCCTGACTCCTTTTGTGTTTGTGTTCTGTGTTTGTGTATGTGATGACTGTTCAGAATGCAGGTGAAACCTGAATGTCTCATGGCTAAGTCTCATGTTGTGCTAGGTCAAAAGCCATGATGAAATCATGTTCACCACCTACTGCTGAAAAACCAATACTCTTCTAAGAATGACACTGAGTTGCTCATTCAGAATGAATCTTCATTTCATGCTACCAATTATTTCATTTGCACTCAGATGGTTCCAGATATAGTTTGTATTAGAAGACTTTTGTGACATGACCCTGTCTATAATTACTGCCTGTCTTCTTCCCTATCCCTTCTGTATAAAAATCATATTTAATATATATGTTTTTTTCTGTAATCATGACAATTCTCATTAATCAGGTAACATGGAAAAGTTCTTTTCTCAGCATACTTAAGTGAATTTTTTTCTTCAAAGCTGGGGTAGTGCAGTGACTAAGAAGCTGAGATGCAAATTAGGAAGTTCAGGAAAAGTTATTTTCTCAGCATACTTAAGTGAATTTTTTTCTTCAAAGCTGGGGTAGTGCAGTGACTAAGAAGCTGAGATGCAAATTAGGAAGTTCAAATCTGAGTCCTTTCTTTGCTATCAACTTGTTAGTTGGCCTTGAGCAAACCATATTTTGTTAATATCAGTCCTCCCAGCTGAAAGATGAGGGGTAATAAATCTGATTTACCTTTACTGAGTTGTAAGGATTATGTATGTGATAATTCATGGGAAGTGCCTTGAAAGCACTATGCCGATGTTAAGTATTAAGTGTTAATATTGCATTATAGAAGTATGTATCCCAGTTTGTGACTTCATTGGTTGTGAAGTGTGCCTTTCATATCATGTAAATGCTTAGTTAATTGGGCAATAGGATATTTTTAAAATTGGGAGAAACTAACCTTTAAATTCTGGAGTATCTTTGAATTAGCTTATTCTAGCGCTTCCTGCTGTTTGCTCAGTCAACTGATTATTCTGCTCATGGGTACAAGGTTAAGGATATGCTGTTGGTAACTAGAGCATTTTCAGGATCTTAGTTCAGCAGATGGGCTGCTTGGCTATATTCATGCATTTGACTGCCTGCTGTGGCAGCTGCTTCAGCTGCCTGTTGTGTTCTTTTGTTCTGTTCCATCCAGCAATGGAACACAAGGAAGTATAGTGAATGGATTAATTTAAGGTTACTGTTTCCTGGCTTTCTAGTATTTTTTTTTTAATCACACTGAAGCTGCCTATAATATTATCTTAAAATGAAATATTAAAAACTCATTGTTTGAAAAGCTTCCATTTAGCATAGCAGAAAGATCTGGGATATTTAAATGTAACTTTCAGATGTACTTGCAATCTAATTTTTTAAATTCCCTTTTTTAGGACTGGTTACAAGAATTTGCCTGACACTCCGTGGTCCAAAAGAATTAAGGAAATATGGAATGACATGAAGGCGATTAGTTGAGGATTAAAGGCTTTGAAGACAAACACCTCAGTGAGGTGAAGCACGAACTAGTATTTCTAGTTGTGACTCTGAAACGCTGCGTCTGGAACAAAGATGGCAGATCCAGGAATGATGAGTTTGTTTGGAGAAGATGGCAATCTTTTCAGTGAAGGATTGGAGGGCCTAAGGGAATGTGGATACCCCGAAAACCCAGTAAATACCATGGGGCAACAAATGCCCATTGATCAAGGATTTGCTTCATTACAGTCACCCCTTCACCATCCTCCAGCCAGTCAAAATCAAGCAAAGCTGACCCACTTTGATCACTATAATCAGTATGAACAGCAGAAAATGCACCTAATGGATCAGCCCAACAGAATGATGAGTAATGCCCCTGGGAATGGTATAGCATCTCCTCATTCACAGTATCACAATCCCCCGGTTCCTCATGGTGGAGGCACTGGTAGTCAGATGGGGGTCTATCCAGGTATACAGAATGAAAGACATGGACAACCCTTTGTTGATGGTAGTTCCATGTGGGGGCCCAGGGCAGTTCAAGTACCAGACCAGATAAGAGCACCATACCAGCAGCAGCAACCTCCACCAGCTCAGCAACCTCCACCAACACCATCAGGACCACCTGGACAAGGTCATCCACAGCATATGCAGCAAATGGGAAATTACATGGCACGTGGTGACTTTTCAATGCAGCAACATGGTCAGCCACAGCAACAGAGGATAAACCAGTTTTCTCAAAGCCAGGAGGGTCTTAATCAGGGAAATCCGTTCATTGCCACCTCAGGACCTGGCCACATGTCTCATGTGCCCCAACAGAATCCAAGCATGGGGCCTTCTTTGCGACACTCAGTGCAGCAATTCCACCATCATCCCCCCACTGCTCTCCATGGAGAATCAGTAGCCCACAACCCCAGATTCTCCCCCAACCCTTCTCAGCAGGGTGCTGTTAGGTCACAAACACTTAACTTTAGTTCTCGGGGCCAGACAGTACCTTCACCTACTATAAACAACTCAGGGCAGTATTCTCGTTATCCTTACAGTAACCTAAATCAGGGATTAGTAAACAATACAGGGATGAATCAGAATTTAGGCCTTACAAATAACACTCCAATGAATCAGTCTGTACCAAGGTACCCAAATGCCGTAGGGTTTCCATCTAACAGTGGTCAAGGACTAATGCACCAGCAGCCCCTTCACCCTAGTGGCTCACTTAACCAAATGAACACACAAACTATGCACCCTTCACAGCCTCAGGGAACCTATGTTTCTCCACCTCCCATGTCACCTTTGAAAGCAATGAGTAATCCAGCAGGTACACCGCCTCCACAAGTTAGGCCTGGTAGTGCTGGAATACCAATGGAAGTTGGCAGTTATCCAAATATGCCCCATCCTCAGCCATCTCACCAGCCTGGTGCCATGGGAATTGGACAGAGGAGTATGGGCCCTCGGAATATACAACAGAATCGGCCATTCATGGGTATGTCTTCAGCACCACGAGAGATGGGTGGTCATATGAGACCAAATGGTTGTCCAGGTGTTGGACTTGCTGATCCACAAGCAATACAAGAACGATTAATAACTGGTCAGCAGCATCCCAGTCAGTCATCTTTTCAGCAACAAATGCCAACATGCCCTCCCATGCAGCCTCATCCAGGCATTCATCATCAGTCTTCACCACCACCACATCCTCACCACCAGCCTTGGGCACAGCTTCACCAGTCGCCACAGAACACACCACAAAAAGTGCCTGTCCTTCAGGTAAGTAACCTGTTGTCAAAAGTGTAATGGTCTTCAAATTATTTTCCATCAAAACTGTTCTGTATAGACACAATAACACATTTGTGGTTATAGGTCTATCTTGCCTTTCTTGTGATAGCTCTGTCATAGAGAACTATGGTTTTCACATCCCTTATTACCCTCAAGCAAAAGGCTTGATTCTAAACAGAATTCAGTCATAGAAATATATAATCTAACTTGAAAGTTCTATTTTTCTGGTTTTGCCAGTTCTTTTGCTTTTTTAAAATACTGTATCTTTACTTTTGGAATTGTCTCATTTTGGAGAGTCAAGGAGAAATGAAAGTGAATTGTTAGATATGCTCTTGTGAATTTAGGTTTACAATAAAATAAGATGGCAGTGAATTGGAGAACTTTTCCTTTTGGCTGAGTTGCCATGACTGTTCTATTGCCTCTGCTTAAAGGCTAGCAGTGTTTGGTTCCTCCTTTTGCTGAACTGCTTCCATTCCTGCTGACTGTTTTGAGAACTGTAACTTTTAAGGCTCAGTGCTTGAATTGATTTCCTCCACCTGTCCTTTCCTCTCTTTTTGTGCTGTGTCTTTTAAAAGATTGTCAACCTAAGGACAGATATTTGCTTGACCTTTTGGAAGCAACTCTAGGGACCTTCCTTGGCTGAAGTGTGGGCTAAAAATGCTTTAGATGGGTAATTTTTTAGTACTGTATGAGAGAGAAGATGAGGCCAAATACTAGATTTGGGGAAAGATACCTGTTTAGAAGTTGAACAGTTCACTTCCTTAGAATACCCCCTTCTTAGAATAGTAAGCATTTAACACTGTGACCATTCCCCCTTATTGTTAGTAGTAATAGCGATGGTGTGGAGGATTGTGGTGATGATGATGATAATAATAGACTCTCTCTTTAAGTAAATAGAAATTTTAGTAGTGTTTTCATTTTTCTCTATGGAGAATGAACGAAAGGGTTATGGTTAGAATCTGGGCTTGGTCATTGGATGGGATTACCTGTAAGGGGCAATGTTAAACTACTGTGAACACTTTTATATCCTAAACATGACCCCATAGTCATATTACTTGTCTGACTCACAGTGTTTCCAATACAGCACTTTTTACAAGGAAAGTTGCATGCCATCTTTGAGGTGTGTAAAAATAGCACACTTTTTTGTGTGTGTGACTAATAATGGAAATGTAGCTACCTATGTTGAACCTATTCTTACCATGATATCTTGAATTTATTCTTGCCATATTTTTAACACTGAAGATTGATATGCTGAAAAGATCTTTTGCTATATTTCACTGAAATGATATCAGAAGCCCATTGTCAGTGAATGTGGCTGTAAGTTTTTATTGAGGATCTCATGCAAATAAAATCACCTTCTTAGTAAGCTTTTGTACAGCTGTACAAATTTGTCTTTTCAAATAGGGGGAGCAGAACACAGGGCTTTAAACTGATTAAACTTCTGTTATAGGATCCCCAGCTTAATTTTAGATCCAAAATGAGCAGGAGACTAGAGTAACTCTGCCCTATAAGAAAGTGTTTTATGCTATTTAGCTTGTCAAAAAGAGACATGAAGAAATGATAGAAGTGTATAAAATCATGAACCATGTGGAGAACATAAATAAGTGGAATCTTTTCTTCTAATAATGCTAGAATCCGGGGCCATTCAGTGATTCTAAATGATGGTAGATTCAGGATAGATAAAAGGAAGTACTTCTTTACATTGCGCTACGGAATTTGGCACTACAGAGTATAATTATGGCATCCGGGTTGGATGGCTTTCAAGGGGGTTGAGTAATTTCATAGTGGATGAGGCCATCAGTGGCTATTAGTCAGGATGGCTATATGTCAGTCTGAGTTATCTGACATAATTTACCTCTGTATGTCACTTGAGACTGAGGGTGCAGTTGCAGTCATGTTCTACTGAGAGGCTTCTCATAGGCAACTGATTGACCTCTCTGTGAGTGCAGTATTGTACTGGATGGAAGGGCCTTCAGTTTGATTCAGTATGGCTCTTCTTATGTGATAAGCCACTCATTCTCTTAGTCATATTTAGAATAATTGGTTAGTTGATTATCTAGCTCAGCGGTCGCCAGCCTTTCAGACTTCACGGACCACTAAACTCACAATTTTGAATCCCGCACACCTAACATGAATTTTTTTAAAAAAGGTACAAACATCTGTAAAATAATGATCATAAAAGTTCCATTTTATTAATATGAAATTTACTTGTTTAATTATAGCAAAATTATTAAAGCTTACTTAATTATAACAAAATCATACCCCAGAGGACAGGATCAACATTCAAAATGACCTTGACAGATTGGAGGGCCGGGCCAAAGCTAACAAAATGAGTCTCAACAAAGAGAAATGTAAGGTCCTGCACCTAGCCAGAAAAAATGAAATGTACATGTATAGGACAGGAGACACCTGGTTGGACAATGGTATGTGTGAAAAGGACAATGTGTGAAAGGTGTGCAATTCTGGACTGCATCAACAGGAGTATAGTGTTGAGATCGAGGGAAGTAAAAATACAACTTTATTCTGTTTTGTTAGACCTTACCTGAAATACCATGTTCAGTTCTGGGCACTGCAGTTAAAGAAGGATATTGACAAGCTGGAACGTGTCCAAAGGGGGGCAACCAAAATGGTGAAGGGTCTGGAAGCTATGCCCTCTGAGGAGCTGTTTAGGGAGCTAAGTGTGTTTAGCCTGACAAAAAGAAGGTTAAGAGGAGACATGATAGCCATGTTTGAATATTTGAAGGGATGTCATGTTGAAGATGGAGCAAGCTTGTTTCTGCTGCTTCAGAGACTAGGACAGTGGATTTTCGACAGGAAAAGAAATCGCAGCTGAACCTCAGGAAGAACTTCCTGATGGTCAGAGCTGTTTGGCAGTGGAATATGCTGTATGGAAAAAAAATTTTAAAATGGCAACTGGGGAAGGGGAAAGGTATGGTCCTGGTTGGAATGGAGTAGCTTGAAAAAAAGGCATGTGTAGTGAACACGTGAACTTAAGCACTCCAGGATGTGAAATTTTCTTGCAGGTCCTATTGATTTAAAACACTGTAATGGTTAATTTTGTTCCCTTGCTTTAATGTTCCTCATGCACAGTCTTCATAATGGCTTCTAAACTTAATTAGTAAAAAGGAAATTCCCATTTAAAAGCTGGCCACACAAAAGGAACTACAACACATACACAGCCAGGTAAGTCTCCTCACCACCACCACTGCTGAGAGCTCAGGCTCTGCTTGATTTAAAGGGGAAAGCAGAAAACAACACAAACCTGAGACAGCCTTTGAGAAACCTCTCTTCCCTCTTCTCTGCAAGTGGAAGAACAAAGGAGTAAGCAGGAAACATTATCCTATAGAGAAACAGCATGCAGCCCTTCAGGATGAGAAGCCCCAGTTTTTACAGAAAGGGCAGTGGGTAAGCCAAGGCTGAGGGGGGAGGGGGACCAGAGAGGAAGAGGAAAAGGAGGAGGAAAGAGAAAGAGAAAAAGGCACTGCCTGGCCGCTTCTACTCTGACAGGATAAATGCTGAACTCTGGATGGAAGTGTTTATTTAGTCACGCTCCCCCCAAATGTCTCAGGGGCACCCTGCTGCCTCAATTACTTCTCCCCTCTCTCTGCCTCTGCAACAAGGAGGACCAGATTGCCCCCCTTGCTGTCCTTCTCCCCATTGCAGGAGTGATCCTGCTGGCATGAGTGAGAGAGGTCCTCCTCGCTGTTTTCACTTACTCACTACCAGCGGGATCGCTGGGGGAGAAGGACAACGAGGAGAATCAGATGGCCGCCCTTGCTGTCCTTCTCCCCGCTGCAAGAGTGATCCTGCTGGCACAAGTGAGAGAGAACAGTGGGGAGGGGTGATCTCATCCCCCTTGTGGGCCACGGACCACCAAAATTTTCTTGCGGACCACCAGTGGTCCATGGATCACTGATCTAGCTTGCCTTTGAATATTCCTCCAAACTAGGAAAGTTTCAGTGTATGTATTAATGGAAGGTTTTACATTTTTCATTAATGCTTTTGGTAAACAAATTCAGTATCCTGGTATGGGTCAGAAACCTACTTTATTCTTTTTCCAGCTGTAGCCAGCACTAAGTTTACCAGTATAGGGCACATACATTGGTGATATATCAACACAGTTTCATATAAAAATGATGCTATTGATTTTTACTCTATGAAAAGAGAGTCTCCACACACTGGAAAATGTCTTAAGTATGTAGTCAGGATTGAGTGTGTAGTGATATGGGATAATAGCAATTTTAACTGTTCTCAATTTATATTTTCTTTAATTGAAATATTATATACAGAGCAAACTTCAGTGGTACTGTTCTGGAGAGCTTACTTAACAGATAAATATTTGGATAAGAGAAAGTAAAACATAAAATACTGTTTTTCATATTTGTATTCAATCCTTTCTATTTGTATTCAGTCCTTGGAAAGTAAAATGGAAGGTGTAAAACATTTTGGCCACATGATCATTCAAAGGAGTGGTGAAAGGTTTGAAATAGAATAGCTCTTTTTCACTGTGTGTGAATTTTGAAAGAGGTATGTACAAGATCAGCTTTGCTTGTTAAGGCTTTTCCTAACTTATTTTTAGTATATTATTTTCATGAAGTTATGTTTATAAAATGAATGTGATTTTCTCTTATCAGTATGTAATTTGGTGTGTAGAATCATCTAAATAGTATATAGTACAACCAGATTATTTAATAAAATAGCTGAATTTCAGCAGTTCTAGAACTTGCCTTCAAACTACAGAGTGCATGTATATGTGAAGACTTATTTATATTGGGCCAAAACTTACTTTCACTTTCTTTTCTTTTTCCTGTTTAGAATATATTAAAAATTCCAGAAAGTTACAGGTACCATCCTTTCCATCGGTTCCGTGAAAATCCTATTTTGTGAATCCATTATATATTTCAAAAGTAATGAAAAAGTTTCTAACTTTCCCATTTTTAATTGATGTTTGTGTGATACAGAATGTCACCATATCTGTCCTGTGAAAGTATGACACAAAAGTGGGAAATGCTAATGAACTGCTAGGGAAAATATTTTGCTAGTGGCCCACACACCTCATCTCTGAAGACAGATTGCCACACACCGAAAACACACATGGGGGGAAGCTTTGAACTGTATTTCAGATGTGGACTACAAATTGCCCCTGTCCCCCTTATCATGGACCCTTCAGGTACCCGTGAGAGTCAGTGGTCCTTTATGTGTAGTTAGAAGTTCTTCTTCGTGGTCTCTGTGCCTTCATACACTAGGAGCTTTAGCGCCTGCGCGGTAGCGTTCGGAAACTTCTAGAGCTTGTTCGCTTGGCGGGAACCCCTCCCCCACGCCGGTACTGCGCATGCTCCTCCCGCCGAGCAACGGTCTCTCCTCAGTTCTTTCTCGTCCGCCGCCGCGTACGGAAGGTTCTTCAGTTTGTTCCTCTCACGTTGTGCTTGGCTTGCTGTTTTTCACGGTTTTACGGACTTTCGGACTGTCTTTGACCTCTCTTTCGGACTCCCCCTTCGGTTTTTCGTCTTTTTGGATTTCGGAGTTTGGCGTTCTTCGTCTTATGTCCGCGCTCTATAAGAAGTGCGTGTCCTGCGGCCGCAAGGTTGCCCTCAACGACGGCCATAAGGAGTGTCTCTTCTGTTTGGGTGAGTCCCACAACATCCGGACTTGCCCAATTTGCAGGGATTTTACTCCCCAAACTCTCCGCAACCGCTCCGCGAGACTCAAATCTTATTGTTGGGAACAGTCTCTGCGGGCGATAGACGAGACCTCCACTTCCAAGATGGCCGACAAGAAGACGACCACGCCATCGACGGTATCGGCGGCTGCCGTTCCGTCCACCTCGTCGGTATCGGGCTCGGTACCGGCGAAAACGCCGATCTCGGCGCTACCGAGGATCCCGAAGCTGTCGGCGGCTGCCAAGTCAGCAAAAGGATCCTCGACGGCGAGGAAGGCTGAGGCTCCCCTTACGGAGACGCCTGCTAAAAAGCGCCCTGCTCTGGACGGAGGCAAGGGCAAGGAGAAGGAGAAGAAGAAGAAGGAGAAGAAGCGCTCCCCGGCTGGGGACGTTCGACCTCCTACTCCTCCTCCTACTCAGCAGCCTTCCAAAGGGCGAGGCGAGTCCGTCGATCTCTCGGACGATGAGATTGAGGACGTTCCCCAACAGCGCCCGGACTCGCCTGTGGCAGACCCTCCAACCCTGGTGGAGGAGCGCCACCGCCCTCTAGCCGTCGCAGGTCGGCCGACCTGCAGCAGAGAGAGCCCTCTGCTTCTCCGGAGCGGTGTTCGACCTCCTTAGGTCCCGGTCCCGCTCTTCCGAGCGTCCGGTGGCCTCGCCGCCTCCGAGGGAGACAAGAGAGGAACAACCTCGCTCGTCTGCCTCCAGATACACCTCGGCGTCCTACGTGGCCAGGTACGCGAGGGAATCTGAATGGAGAGAGCGCCCGGCCTCCTATCGGTCGCATTCGCCATCGTACCGGGATCGGTACCATCGTGGCCCGAGTCGCTGGGAGACCTTCCGGAGGTCCCGGTCACCTCGTCGACAGCGCGAATCGCGCTCGCCTAGAGGGGACGAGGCTCGGTACCGTCGACGCCGAAGCCGATCTCCGTCGGACCGCCGCTCCTTCAGCCGCTCTCCCTCTCCTCGATATCATAGGGCGAGGGAGCCTTCACCACGGTATCGGGCGATATCGCCACCTCCTAGGGTCACGGCAACGGCGACGCGCCCTACGGAGTCGGTGGTGACTGAGCGGGCTACGACGACGTCAGCCTGCCAGACTACCCCGGTCACCACCAAGAGGGTGAAGTCAGTGGTCAGCCATCCCAAGCGGGACGCTGCTGCTACCACCGCCCCGGCTGCGGAGAAGCCTAGGAAGGCAACACCTGCGGCGACGAAGGAGCCGGAAAGCGAGCGGCGAGAGGACTCACCGAGCTCGGAGTCGTACGACTCGAGCGCGGAGTCAGAGGTGTCTGAGGCGGCCTCACAGGAGTCTCCTCCGCTGGGATTCGGGGACCCGATCCCAGATTCTGCTCCAGAGGACGTCCACCAGTTCTCTGCGATGCTGCTCCGCATGGCCACTACCCTCGGCCTTAAGATCGCCGATGCGGAGCCGGAGGACGACGATCCAGCCTTCTCCGTCTTCGAGGAGAAGCGACCTTCCACGGCCCCGCTGCCTCTCCTGCCCCGGGTATCCAGACTGGTGAAGGCCGCCTGGGATAGACCGGCCTCGGCTCAGCCGATACCGCAGCGGTTAGAACACCTCTACAGGGTGCAGAAGGATAACGCCGGTTATCTCTTTAATCACCCTGTACCGAACTCTGTGGTCGTCGAGTCGGCACAGACAAAGGGCTCCGGCAGGCAACACACCACCCCGCCGGACAAGGAGGGCAGGAAGTTGGACGCCTACGCAAGGAGGTTCAATTCAGCTGCCTCCTTGCAGATCAGGCTGTCCAACACTCAGGCTTGCCTCGCGGCATACCTGAAAAAAGTGCTCGATCGCCTGCAACCGGCGATGGAGGCGGTACCGGAGGACATCCGCCAAGCCTCCTCCGTGATCTTCAATGAGGCTATCTCCATCGCTCGGCACCAGATGGCCTCCTCCCGGCACGCAGTGGAGATCGCCTCCCGGGTCATGGCGGGATCCGTCGGCCTCCGCCGCCATGCTTGGCTGCGACCGGCCGACATCCAGGAGGACACCAGAAGGAGGATTGAAGATCTCCCCTTCGACGGTGAAGGCCTATTCAATTCGTCCACAGACGAAGCTTTGGACAATCTTGTCAAGGCGAGACTGACCGCAAAAAAGATCGGGCTGCAGCCGGCCACGCAGGCCCGCAGGGCCTCCACCTTCCGCCCATCCTGGCGACGATCCTCCACCTCGTCGTTCCAGCGTTCGGCCCAGTCTGGACAGTCGAGACCGTCCTCCGGCTCATCGGCCAGACGCACGATTAGGCGGCGCCCGGCTTCGTCGAAGAAGTCCTCCTCCGAGACAAAGTCTCGGTTTTGACGTGCCTGGCAGGACCCACCAATACCCACTCTTCAGCCTACCATCAGCGCTCGGAGACCGACCGACTCTCGCTCGACACCTAGCGGAGTGGCAGTATGTCACTACGGACTCTTGGGTGCTTTCCATCGTCCGTCTTGGCTACGCCATCGAGTTTCTCGATATTCCTCCTCGCGGCGTTTACTACTCCACGCCGTCGAGTCCGGCCCTCCTGGAAGAGATCCAATCCCTCCTCCAGAAAGGGGCGATCGAGCGGCTCCCGCAAGAGGCCAAGACCACCGGCTTCTTCTCCAGGTACTTCACGGTACCGAAAGCCGACGGTACCCTCCGGCCGATCCTAGACCTCAGAGGGGTGAACTACTACATCCGCCCCAAAAGGTTCAAGATGGTCACGATACCGTCGATCCTACCCTTCTTACATCGAGGGGACTGGTTCGCCTCCATCGATCTCCGAGACGCATACTTCCATATCGCCATTCGCCCGCAGCACAGACGGTACCTCCGCTTCGCAGTCGACGACACCTGTTACCAGTACAAGGTGCTGCCGTTCGGACTCTCGACTGCCCCAAGGGTCTTCACCAAGTGCATGGCCCCGGTGGTATCCTACCTGCGGACGAAGGGCGCTTCCGTCTTCCCCTACCTCGACGATTGGCTGTTGGTGGCGTCCTGCAAACAGAGACTTTACCACGACGTCCACATGACGTTGTCACTCCTGACCCGCCTTGGTCTACGAGTGAATCCGAAGAAGTCCCACCTCGAGCCGGCGAGGATCTTGGACTTCATCGGGGCGACGCTCGACTCGACCTCCGCCAGGGCGTACCTACCAGAGTCTCGAGCACGAACCTTGATCCGGGCCGCCGCTCACGCTCGTACGGCCCCGACGTTATCTGCGAGAAGCGTCCAGCAGCTCTTGGGCTACATGGCTGCGACGACCGCTGTGACATATCTCGCCAGGCTGAGAGCAAGACCTCTTCAACACTGGTTCGTCCGCATATTCGACCCCCTGCGAGACGAACAGACACTCCGACTGCAGCTGCCGGGAGACGTCCGCTCATCCCTCCGATGGTGGCAGTCGCGATGCAATCTCATGTCAGGGATGCCTTTCCAACAGCCGACACCGAAGGTGACGGTAACGACCGACGCCTCCCTGTATGGATGGGGTGCCCACTGCGGCGATCTCAGAGTCCGCGACAGATGGACCGACGACGAGACCGCTCTCCATATCAACGCGCTGGAGCTGCTCGCCGTCTGGAAAGCCCTACGGGCGTTCCGCCATGCCGTGGCGGGGCGCACGGTCCTGATTCTGACGGACAACACCACCGCCGTCTGCTACATCAACAGACAAGGTGGGACTCATTCCACGACCCTGCTCGACATCGCGCTCGACCTGTGGGAATGGTGCATTCGCCTGCACACGCATCCCGTGGCGGTTCACCTGGCCGGGCAGGAGAACACCACGGCAGACGCCCTCAGCAGGGACACCTCATCCCATCACGAATGGTCTCTCTCCGGAGAGGCGTTCAGACTGATTCGGGACCGCTGGGGCGAACCATCGATCGACCTCTTCGCGACCAGGGAAAACGCGAAGTGTCGCCGATTCTGTTCCAGAGCGGGCCACGATCGTGCCTCCATCGGGGACGCTTTCCAGCTTCCGTGGACCGGGGAACTCCTCTACGCGTTCCCGCCGTTCCCGCTGCTCGGCCGGACGATATCGAAGATCCTCGCCGACCGAGCCGACGCGATCCTGGTAGCCCCGTATTGGCCGAGGCAACATTGGTTCGCACCCCTGCTACAAGCCGCGCGAGACGACCTACTCCGGTTGCCACCGACACCGGACCTGCTCTCCCACTCCGGCGGCCGAGTCCTCCATCCGGACCTGCCACGCCTGGCCCTCCATGCCTGGAGGATATCGCACTAGACGATCCCGTGCTCGGTACCGTCCTCGTCGCGGCCAGGAAGGAATCCACCCGTCGCAACTATCAATACAAGTGGCGACGCTTCCTGACCTTCGCTAACGAGAGGAGTGAGCCGGTATCGCCCGCGGGGCTCTCTACCGTCCTGCACTTCCTCCTGCACCTCCGGCAACAGGGCCTGGCGTTTCCATCCCTGAAGGTGTATCTCTCCGCGATCGTGGCATACCAACCGCCGCGATCTGCTGCCTCGACCTTCTTCAGGAACGATACCGTTAAGCGGTTCCTGAAAGGACTTCATCATCTCTACCCGCCGGTATCGCCGCCGCTACCGCCGTGGTCCCTCTCGCTGGTGCTCTCGCAGCTGACGAAGCCGCCCTTCGAGCCGATGGCGACCTCGGATGACAGGCTCCTGACAATGAAAACTGCCTTCCTGGTAGCGGTGACCTCAGCGAGGCGAGCGGGTGAGATCACAGCTCTTCGTTCCGATGAGCCCTTCACGGTCTTCCACAGGGACAAGGTGGTCCTGAGACCTGACATCTCGTTCCTGCCTAAGGTGGTGTCCAGTTTCCACCTCAACCAGGACATCATCCTGCCTACCTTCTTCCCGAACCCGACGACACCGTTAGAGCGGTCCCTCCACTCCCTGGACGTGCGTCGGGCATTGGCCTTCTACAAGGACAGGACTGCTTCCTTCCGACAGACGCCGCATCTCTTTGTTTGCTATGGGCGACGTCGGAGGGGCCTTAAAGTGTCCACCCAGCGCTTCTCCAAGTGGGTGGTGAGGACTATTGAACTGGCGTATGAGCTCGCGAGGAAGCCTCCGCCAGTCCTGCTTCGAGCCCACTCCACCAGAGCTGTGGCTACTTCTGCGGCCCTCCTGCGAGGAGTTGACCTGCATGAACTCTGCCGTGTGGCGACCTGGTCCCAACCATCGACCTTCGTGCGCCACTACAGGCTCGACTGCCGGTCGCGCAGAGATGCCCGGTTTGGACGTGAGGTGTTGGCTTCCGTGCTGTAGGACCTGACCCGCCGTCCGACCGGTAAGCTACACAGTCTCCTAGTGTATGAAGGCACAGAGACCACGAAGAAGAAGAACAGGTTGCTTACCTGTAACTGTGGTTCTTCGAGTGGTCATCTGTGCCATCATACACACCCGCCCTTCCTCCCCTCTTTCTCAGGTCCCTGTAGGTTCTACGGCGGACGACAGAACTGAGGAGAGACCGTTGCTCGGCGGGAGGAGCATGCGCAGTACCGGCGTGGGGGAGGGGTTCCCGCCAAGCGAACAAGCTCTAGAAGTTTCCGAACGCTACCGCGCAGGCGCTAAAGCTCCTAGTGTATGATGGCACAGATGACCACTCGAAGAACCACAGTTACAGGTAAGCAACCTGTTCTTACTTGTAAGAGCTACTCTTTGTAGCTTGTCCCAAAAGAGGAGCATGAAAGCAGCTACAACACAGCATTCCAACAAGGATAATGCAGGAGCTTGACTTCTGGGGAGGGGGTTGACAAAAGTAAACAAGTCCAAAAGAGTGCTATACAAGAAAGTAAAAGAATTTAAAACTTTGTGATCTAACTTCATCTGTATACAAGTCTTCTCAAATAACAGTAAAAAGTACTTACCAGTACCATAGATAATCCAGTTTATAGAATTATCAATTAAAAGGTAGAAAAAGCAGAAAATTAACAAATGTCAGCAGGAATCATTTTTATCTGTCTTAATATTTATATCATTTTTTTTTATCATCAGTTTAATACTAAATGACTATTCTGGAAAACTCTTGAACAATAATCACTGTATAAAACAATCACTGTATAACTAAATATAGTAAGTATGTAAGTGAAAAATTTCCCACGAAATCCAATAGAGTTACATTAAATTATAGAAGAGCTACTATGATTTTATGAATTGGATGATCAACATTGTACATTGTTAATATCAGTGAATAGTAGGTCAAAAGGGAGAGGCATGACTGTCAAATTCATAAAGCAGTCTTGAAGATTATTCTATTCTTTTTTTATTAAAACAAAAATTTATTCTTAAAATATACAAAATCCACAAACATTACTCATACATTACATAACATCTTATACGACATACACATTAACTACTACATAATCTACCACATTACACAAAGACAGAGAAAGTTTTCTTAAGTCGTTATCAATATACTTTCTTTCTTTACTTCTAACTTTGGTCTTAGAATCGCTATTAAAAATCTATTATATTTTAGTTTCTATTCTTCTTATGTAAATACCGCTTATTCCCTACGTTTTCTTTCAAAAATTTATTTCGACCATTTCACTATCATACCAGACATTCTTATAATATTGAACCATTTTCTCCCATTGTTTGCTGAACATTTCCTTAGTCTCCCCTCTTATTATGCATGTTAACTTATCCATTTGAATTAAATCATATACTTTCATTTCCCATTCTTTCACTGTAGGTATAAGATTCCCTTTCCATCTAAATGCTATTAACATCCGTGCTGCGGCCGCCATATAGAACAGTTGTCTCTCGATTTTTTTTCTCTAAATCACTCCCCCACAAAGATAACAAGTATATTTCTGGCGACATTTCGAATTTTAAGTCTAACGTCTGTTCTATTCTTCTATGAATCTGCTTCCAAAATGCCTTCATTTTTATGCACGTCCACCACATATGATAGAAAGAGCCTACTTCCTCTTCGCATTTCCAATATTTGTTAGAACTTTTGTTTGTCAACTTTGCTATTTGTTGAGGAGGTAAATACCAATGGAGGTACATTTTGTACACATTCTCTCTGATATCCTGACACAATGTGAGTTTTTTTGGTTTGGTTCAGAGTTTTCCCCATTGCTCCAATGAAATTGGATGGGATAAATTTTGCGCCCATTTTATCATCGGAAGTTTAACAGATTCTTCTTCCGTCTCCCATTTCAACAGAATTTTATAAATATACGAAATAACTTTAGGTTTTCCTGGGTATAATACTCCGTTTAATTCTTCTTTTTCCATTTGATAATCATTAAATTTAATATCCTTTTTAAGTTTCTCTTTTAACTGCCTGTAAAGTAACCAATGACACTTACTCCCCAATTCGTTTAATTCTTGTTGGGTCTTAATCCTCACTTGTTTTTGGTTGATTTCTATCAAATCTTCATATTTAATCCAATTGTCAAATAAGATATTTTCCCTCTTGTAAAAAGCTTCATGGGGGGATACCCACTCTGGGGTTTTCACACACGATCTTCTAATGTACTTCCTCCACACCTTAAATAAAGCCTTCCTTAAGTAGCGACTATTAAATTCTTTGCTTTCTCTCACTTTATTGTACCATATATAAAAATGCCATCCTGATCCTAAACCGTCTTCCGCGATCTTTAATAATTTTGTATTTTCCAATTTAATCCAATCTTGAATCCAATTCAATGCACAAGCATGATAATATAAAGTTAAATTTGGCAATGCCAATCCTCCTCTTTCTTTCGCATCCTCTAAGATCTTCATTTTTACTCTAGGTTTCTTCCCTCCCCAAACAAATTTGCTAATTTCCCTTTGCCATTCTTTTATTACTTTTTCATTTTGGATAATCAGAATAGATTGGAAGAGATATAATAATTTCGGTAATACTACCATCTTTACTGTTGCAATCCTCCCCCTCCAAGATATCTTCAGGTTATTCCAGTTTTTTAAATCTTTTGCTATTGATTTCCATACTTTTTTATAATTATTTTTAAATAAATCGGAGGTCTTATTTATAAATACAATTCCCAAATATTTTGTCTTTGAAGTCAATTTATACCCTGTTTTTTGTGCCACATTTCTTTTCTCTACTTCTGACATATTTTTTGTCAGGATCATTGTTTTATCTTTGTTGATTTTCAAGCCAGAATATTTCCCAAAACTATTGAGAACATTTTTCAGATTATTTATACTTCCATCTTCATATTCCAAAGTTATAGCAAGATCGTCTGCAAATGCCCTAATCTTATATTCTTTATCTTGAACCTTTACTCCTTTAATTTTGTTATTTAATCTTTTTTATCAATACCTCAATTATCAGCAAAAATAACAAAGGGGATAAGGGGCAGCCTTATTTCAAATTTCTCAGCTTTTTGTCCGTTAATAATTAGGTGGGCACTTTGAGAAGAATAAATTGCTTTTAGCCAGTTATTAAAATTAACTCCTAGATCCATTTTTTGACATATTTTGATTAAAAACTTCCAATTCACTGTGTCAAAAGCTTTTTCTATATCCAAAAAAAGGCAATCAATTTTCTTTGGGGATGATTGTCATAAAATTCTAAAATATTAATTACATTTCTCGTATTATCCTTAATTTGCCTCCCAGGGAGAAATCCCGCTTGTTCTTCTGAGATCATTTTCTTTAATATTTCTTTTAATCTATTTGCTAAAATTGAGGTAAAGAGCTTATAATCAGAGTTTAAAAGTGATATCGGACGATAATTCTTAATATCCATTGGATCTTTCCCTGCTTTATGAATAAGTGTAATGTTCGCCTCTTTCCAAGTATTCGGCATTTCCCCATTTATCGCTTCATTCATTACTAATTGTAATATGGGAGCAAGTTCGTTTTGAAAGGTTTTATAAAACTGGATGGAAAACCCATCAGGTCCGGGCACCTTTCCCTTTTTCGCTCTCTTGATTGCATCTAGCACCTCTGCTAACCCAATTGGTTTGTTTAACCTCTCTTGTTGTTTTGTTGTTAATACTGTCAAATCTTGATTAAATAGGAATCAATCGATTCAGCATACAAATCTTGTTTCTTATATAATGTTTCAGAGTAATTTGTTGCAATACCTTTAATCTGTTGAAAATCTGTACAAAATGTTTCTCCGCTCCTCAACTTAGTTATCATCGTTCTCTCTTCTTTCCCTTTCAATCTATCCACCAACCATTTCCCCGCTTTGTTTGCAAATTCGAAGTGATGTTGTCTCATATAGATTGTTTTCTCATTAAGTTCAAGTTCCATTGCTACTTCCAGTTGTTTCCGCAATATTTGGATTTCCTTTTGAATCTTTTCATTCGATGGATCTTCATTTAATTTTCCTTCTTTTTTTTTAGATCCTCATTCAATTTTCGAAGATTCTCTCTTTTTCCCTATTTTTCCTCACATTCTGTTGAATAAACAACCCCCTCGCCACTGCCTTCGCTGCATCCCATACTGTCGGAAGCTTAACTCCTTTTTCTAAATTTTCTTCAAAATATATTTTTAGATAATACTTAACTTTACTAACAAATTTTTCCTCTAGCAACAACTTCTCCTTCATTCTCCAGTTAAATGATTCTTTACAACAATATTTGAGCTGCAGTGTAATTGGGTTGTGATCTGAGAGAATACGTGTAAGTATCTCTTGTCTTACCACCATATTAACTAATGATTTAGAAATTAAAAACATATCTATACGAGATACCGAGGCATGAGGTTCGGAGTAAAATGTATAGTCTTTAATATCTCCGTTTTTGTATCTCCAAATATCTATCAAATCTAAGTTTTCCATCATGTTATCGAATGCCCCAGGAAGTTTCCCTTGCTTCTCTTTAATTCCTTTCTTTCAACTCCTATCTAATTTGGGATTTATCACCCCGTTCCAGTCACCTAAACAAATTAAACCATTATATTCTAACTCCATAATCCTTCTATTCAATTCTATATAGAACTCTTCTTGTTTTCTATGTGGTCCATAAATGCCTATTATTAACCATTTTTGATTTTGCCAAATAATTTCAACCGCTATGTATCGGCCTTCTTTATCTTTAAGTACTTCTTTTGAATCAAATTTAGACTTAATATATAGTACAACACCCCTTCTTTTTACATTTGGAACTGCCACAAATTCTTTTCCTAGTTTTTTGTTACAAATCAAATGGATTTTTTCCTCCGGCACTCTAATTTCCTGCAGGCAAACTATATCTTGATTCTTTTTTTCAATATAATGAAAAATTTTCTTTCTTTTTTGGGGTGATATAATTCCTTTAATATTCCAGGAAAGAATCTTCAAATTCATTGTATGAGGATCTAATATCTATTTCCAATTAAATTTCTTCTCCGCTATCTATCTTTTCTTCATTCTTCGATTCAGTTCCCTTGATTTCTTCTTCTTCTCCACTACTCTGATCCTGAATATCTTCTCTTCTATCTTCCAATTGTCTTCCTTCTCTTTCACTTTCTCGATCGTTCTTGTACCTCTGTTGTTCTTTCCTGTATCTTCTCATAAATATCTTGGCTTCCTGCACCATGTCTATTTTGATCTGCTTCCCTCTAAATCTAAAGCTAAGGCCTTCTAATCTGCCCCACCGGTATGAAACATTTTGTGTTTTCAAAAAAGCTGTAATAAATTTATACTCATTCCTTTTCCTTAAAATCCTTGGTGGTATATCTTTATATATGCAGACTTTAGTTTTGTCGATTATCAACTTGTTCGCTAAACTCTTTTGAATTATCTCTTCCCTTGTCTTCCTCCGGACCAACTGTATCATCACATCCCACAGGAGTTTCCTTTCTCTCGCTATTCTTGATTCTATTTTGTAGATTTTGTCGATCTTCCACTCCATCTTTTCTGTTGGTATGTTTAAATACTCTGCTAGAGGTGGAATTAGTCTTTCATATAGATTCTCATCCTTGCATTCCCTCAAACCTCTTATTTTTATAGAATTTTCTCTCACTGTGAGATCCACCAGGGCTTTCTCATCTAAAAGTTGATCTTGTTGTCTTGATATAGTTCTGTTGGTTCCTCTGATTCTTTCGCTTTCACCTCTAATATTGTTACTCGGTCCTGGGTGTTTTTCAGATCTTCTTGAAGTCCTCCTAATGCAATTTTTATTCCTTTCAATTCATTTTTGAAATCTTGTCTCATTTCTCCCCTCAGATCTTTCATCTCTTGTCTCATCTCCAGTTTGATGTTCCTGATCTCTTCTAATAATGTCATTTGGTATTTATCTGCTCTATTTTGTTCCAATTTTGTTTCAGTTTTCGCTATTGGTTCTAATGACAATTTCTGTTGATTGGTGGTTGTAGTCATCTTTGTTGTTCTTGATGTCATCCTTGTATCCATGGAGTTGCCCCACGAAGTTAAGTTTGTTATCGACACTTTGATCGGGCTTAAAAATTCTTTTATCATAGATTACTTAGCATGAACTGATAAACCTTAATTTACTGTACAACTATAACCCGCTTGATTTACCACTCTTTTTATAGATTCAGTCAATATCTACCACTTTACACTTCCTTCACTAACAATAATAGTTCACACTCAATTCATTTGATATACCCGGTTTCAATAGCTATCAGCAAAATTCATTCGATATCAATAGCAGAATCAATATCAATACCCTCAAATATACTTACTTTCCTTTTACCAAAATTACAATTATAATTTACTTCTAATCATTTCATCAAACATAAGCTTATATATTTCAATCTATTCTCTTCTGAATTTCCAAAACCGGAATAAATTAATTAAATAGGTCAATTTCAATCTCTGTTATTAATTCCTTTAGCACTTCTTCAAGTCCAAATCACTTTTATATGATATTCTAATATTCCATAATATATTCTATATTTCTAAGATGGCTATACAATCTATACCAATTGTTTAAAGATCTAACAACAGTTCATATATTTAAAGAACAAAATAAATTTATAGCTATAATAACGATTTAAAAGGAATGAATTAAGTAAAATATCTCTTTCCACAAAACAATATTTGTATATTTATAACAAACCTATATAATCTCTTTTTAATTCTTCCCTTATATTCTCCATGCAGTTTCAGCCTCGCTTTCCGGCTTTGTCTTTCCTCCGACCTGCTCCTTCTTGTTTCCTCTAGTTCTTCTTCGTGGTCTCTGTGCCTTCATACACTAGGAGCTTTAGCGCCTGCGCGGTAGCGTTCGGAAACTTCTAGAGCTTGTTCGCTTGGCGGGAACCCCTCCCCCACGCCGGTACTGCGCATGCTCCTCCCGCCGAGCAACGGTCTCTCCTCAGTTCTTTCTCGTCCGCCGCCGCGTACGGAAGGTTCTTTAGTTTGTTCCTCTCACGTCGTGCTTGGCTTGCTGTTTTTTCACGGTTTTACGGACTTTCGGACTGTCTTTGACCTCTCTTCGGACTCCCCCTTCGGTTTTCGTCTTTTTGGATTTCGGAGTTTGGCGTTTCTTCGTCTTATGTCCGCGCTCTTTAAGAAGTGCGTGTCCTGCGGCCGCAAGGTTGCCCTCAACGACGGCCATAAGGAGTGTCTCTTCTGTTTGGGCGAGTCCCACAACATCCGGACTTGCCCAATTTGCAGGGATTTTACTCCCCAAACTCTTCGCAACCGCTCCGCGAGACTCAAATCTTATTGTTGGGAACAGTCTCTGCGGGCGATAGACGACACCTCCACTTCCAAGATGGCCGACAAGAAGACGACCACGCCATCGACGGTATCGGCGGCTGCCGTTCCGTCCACCTCGTCGGTATCGGGCTCGGTACCGACGAAAACGCCGATCTCGGCGTTACCGAGGATCCCGAAGCTGTCGGCGGCTGCCAAGTCAGCAAAAGGATCCTCGACGGCGAGGAAGGCTGAGGCTCCCCTTACGGAGACGCCTGCTAAAAAGCGCCCTGCTCCGGACGGAGGCAAGGGCAAGGAGAAGGAGAAGAAGAAGAAGAAGAAGGAAGAAGCGCTCCCCGGCTGGGGACGCTCAACATCCTACTCCTCCTCCTACTCAGCAGCCTTCCAAAGGGCGGGGCGAGTCCGTCGACCTCTCGGAGCATGAGATCGAGGACGTTCCCCAACAGCGCCCGGACTCGCCTGTGGCAGACCCTCCAACCCTGGTGGAGGAGCGCCACCGCCCTCTTAGCCGTCGCAGGTCGGCCGACCTGCAGCAGAGAGAGCCCTCTGCTTCTCCGGAGCGGCGTTCGACCTCCTTCAGGTCCCGGTCCCGCTCTTCCGAGCGTCCGGTGGCCTCGCCGCCTCCGAGGGAGACAAGAGAGGAACAACCTCGCTCGTCTGCCTCCAGATACACCTCGGCGTCCTACGTGGCCAGGTACGCGAGGGAATCTGAATGGAGAGAGCGCCCGGCCTCCTATCGGTCGCATTCGCCATCGTACCGGGATCGGTACCATCGTGGCCCGAGTCGCTGGGAGACCTTCCGGAGGTCCCGGTCACCTCGTCGACAGCGCGAATCGCGCTCGCCTAGAGGGGACGAGGCTCGGTACCGTCGACGCCGAAGCCGATCTCCGTCGGACCGCCGCTCCTTCAGCCGCTCTCCCTCCCCTCGATATCATAGGGCGAGGGAGCCTTCACCACGGTATCGGGCGATATCGCCACCTCCTAGGGTCACGGCAACGGCGACGCGCCCTACGGAGTCGGTGGTGACTGAGCGGGCTACGACGACGTCAGCCTGCCAGACTACCCCGGTCACCACCAAGAGGGTGAAGTCAGTGGTCAGCCATCCCAAGCGGGACGCTGCTGCTACCACCGCCCCGGCTGCGGAGAAGCCTAGGAAGGCAACACCTGCGGCGACTACGAAGGAGCCGGAGAGCGAGCGGCGAGAGGACTCACCGAGCTCGGAGTCGTACGACTCGAGTGCGGAGTCTGAGGTGTCTGAGGCGGCCTCCCAGGAGTCTCCTCCGTTGGGATTCGGGGACCCGATCCCAGATTCTGCTCCAGAGGACGTCCACCAGTTCTCTGCGATGCTGCTCTGCATGGCCACTACCCTCGGCCTTAAGATCGCCGATGCGGAGCCGGAGGATGACGATCCAGCCTTCTCCGTTTTCGAGGAGAAGCGACCTTCCACGGCCCCGCTGCCTCTCCTGCCCCGGGTATCCAGACTGGTGAAGGCCGCCTGGGATAGACCGGCCTCGGCTCAGCCGATACCGCAGCGGTTAGAACACCTCTACAGGGTGCAGAAGGATAACGCCGGTTATCTATTTAATCACCCTGCACCGAACTCTGTGGTCGTCGAGTCCGCGCAGACGAAGGGCTCCGGCAGGCAACACACCACTCCGCCGGACAAAGAGGGCAGGAAGTTGGACGCCTACGCAAGGAGGTTCTATTCAGCTGCCTCCTTGCAGATCAGGCTGTCCAACACTCAGGCTTGCCTCGCGGCATACCTGAAGAAAGTGCTCGATCGCCTGCAACCGGCGATGGAAGCGGTACCGGAGGACATCCGCCAAGCCTCCTCCGTGATCTTCAATGAGGCTATCTCCATCGCTCGGCACCAGATGGCCTCCTCCCGGCACGCAGTGGAGATCGCCTCCCGGGTCATGGCGGGATCCGTCGGCCTCCGCCGCCATGCTTGGCTGCGACCGGCCGACATCCAGGAGGACACCAGAAGGAGGATTGAAGATCTCCCCTTCGACGGTGAAGGCCTATTCAATTCGTCCACAGACGAAGCTTTGGACAATCTCGTCAAGGCGAGACTGACCGCAAAAAAGATCGGGCTGCAGCCGGCCACGCAGGCCCGCAGGACCTCCACCTTCCGCCCATCCTGGCGACGATCTTCCACCTCGTCGTTCCAGCGTTCGGCCCAGTCTGGACAGTCGAGACCGTCCTCCGGCTCATCGGCCAGACGCACGATTAGGCGGCGCCCGCCTTCGTCGAAGAAGTCCTCCTCCGAGACAAAGTCTCGGTTTTGACGTGCCTGGCAGGACCCACCAATACCCACTCTTCAGCCTACCATCAGCGCTCGGAGACCGACCGACTCTCGCTCGACACCTAGCGGAGTGGCAGTATGTCACTACGGACTCTTGGGTGCTTTCCATCGTCCGTCTTGGCTACGCCATCGAGTTTCTCGATATTCCTCCTCGCGGCGTTTACTACTCCACGCCGTCGAGTCCGGCCCTCCTGGAAGAGATCCAATCCCTCCTCCAGAAAGGGGCGATCGAGCAGCTCCCGCAGGAGGCCAAGACCACCGGCTTCTTCTCCAGGTACTTCACGGTACCGAAAGCCGACGGTACCCTCCGGCCGATCCTAGACCTCAGAGGGGTGAACTACTACATCCGCCCCAAAAGGTTCAAGATGGTCACGATACCGTCGATCCTACCCTTCCTACATCGAGGGGACTGGTTCGCCTCCATCGATCTCCGAGACGCATACTTCCATATCGCCATTCGCCCGCAGCACAGACGGTACCTCCGCTTCGCAGTCGACAACACCTGTTACCAGTACAAGGTGCTGCCGTTCGGACTCTCGACTGCCCCAAGGGTCTTCACCAAGTGCATGGCCCCGGTGGTATCCTACCTGCGGACGAAGGGCGCTTCCGTCTTCCCCTACCTCGACGATTGGCTGTTGGTGGCGTCCTGCAAACAGAGACTTTACCACGACGTCCACATGACGTTGTCACTCCTGACCTGCCTTGGTCTACGAGTGAATCCGAAGAAGTCCCACCTCGAGCCGGCGAGGATCTTGGACTTCATCGGGGCGACGCTCGACTCGACCTCCGCCAGGGCGTACCTTCCAGAGTCTCGAGCACGAACCTTGATCCGGGCCGCCGCTCACGCTCGTACGGCCCCGACGTTATCTGCGAGAAGCGTCCAGCAGCTCTTGGGCTACATGGCTGCGACGACCGCTGTGACATATCTCGCCAGGCTGAGAGCAAGACCTCTTCAACACTGGTTCGTCCGCATATTCGACCCCCTGCGAGACGAACAGACACTCCGACTGCAGCTGCCGGGAGACGTCCGCTCATCCCTCCGATGGTGGCAGTCGCGATGCAATCTCATGTCAGGGATGCCTTTCCAACAGCCGACACCGAAGGTGACGGTAACGACCGACGCCTCCCTGTATGGATGGGGTGCCCACTGCGGCGATCTCAGAGTCCGCGACAGATGGACCGACGACGAGACCGCTCTCCATATCAACGCGCTGGAGCTGCTCGCCGTCTGGAAAGCCCTACGGGCGTTCCGCCATGCCGTGGCGGGGCGCACGGTCCTGATTCTGACGGACAACACCACCGCCGTCTGCTACATCAACAGACAAGGTGGGACTCATTCCACGACCCTGCTCGACATCGCGCTCGACCTGTGGGAATGGTGCATTCGCCTGCACACGCATCCCGTGGCGGTTCACCTGGCCGGGCAGGAGAACACCACGGCAGACGCCCTCAGCAGGGACACCTCATCCCATCACGAATGGTCTCTCTCCGGAGAGGCGTTCAGACTGATTCGGGACCGCTGGGGCGAACCATCGATCGACCTCTTCGCGACCAGGGAAAACGCGAAGTGTCGCCGATTCTGTTCCAGAGCGGGCCACGATCGTGCCTCCATCGGGGACGCTTTCCAGTTTCCGTGGACCGGGGAACTCCTCTACGCGTTCCCGCCGTTCCCGCTGCTCGGCCGGACGATATCGAAGATCCTCGCCGACCGAGCCGACGCGATCCTGGTAGCCCCGTACTGGCCGAGGCAACATTGGTTCGCACCCCTGCTACAAGCCGCGCGAGACGACCTGCTCCGGTTGCCACCGACACCGGACCTGCTCTCCCACTCCGGCGGCCGAGTCCTCCATCCGGACCTGCCACGCCTGGCCCTCCATGCCTGGAGGATATCGCACTAGACGATCCCGTGCTCGGTACCGTCCTCGTCGCGGCCAGGAAGGAATCCACCCGTCGCAACTATCAATACAAGTGGCGACGCTTCCTGACCTTCGCTAACGAGAGGAGTGAGCCGGTATCGCCCGCGGGGCTCTCGACCGTCCTGCACTTCCTCCTGCACCTCCGGCAACAGGGCCTGGCGTTTCCATCCCTGAAGGTGTATCTCTCCGCGATCGTGGCATACCAACCGCCACGATCTGCTGCCTCGGCCTTCTTCAGGAACGATACCGTTAAGCGGTTCCTGAAAGGACTTCATCATCTCTACCCGCCGGTATCACCGCCGCTACCGCCGTGGTCCCTCTCGCTGGTGCTCTCGCAGCTGACGAAGCCGCCCTTCGAGCCGATGGCGACCTCGGATGACAGGCTCCTGAAATGAAAACTGCCTTCCTGGTAGCGGTGACCTCAGCGAGGCGAGCGGGTGAGATCACAGCTCTTCGTTCCGATGAGCCCTTCACGGTCTTCCACAGGGACAAGGTGGTCCTGAGACCTGACATCTCGTTCCTGCCAAAGGTGGTGTCCAGTTTCCATCTCAACCAGGACATCATCCTGCCTGCCTTCTTCCCGAACCCGACGACACCGTTGGAGCGGTCCCTCCACTCCCTGGACGTGCGTCGGGCATTGGCTTTCTACAAGGACAGGACTGCTTCCTTCCGACAGACACCGCATCTCTTTGTTTGCTATGGGCGACGTCGGAAGGGCCTAAAAGTGTCCACCCAGCGCTTCTCCAAGTGGGTGGTGAGGACTATTGAACTGGCGTATGAGCTCGCGAGGAAGCCTCCGCCAGTCCTGCTTCGAGCCCACTCCACCAGAGCTGTGGCTACTTCTGCGGCCCTCCTGCGAGGAGTTGACCTGCATGAACTCTGCCGTGTGGCGACCTGGTCCCAACCATCGACCTTTGTGCGCCACTACAGGCTCGACTGCCGGTCGCGCAGAGATGCCCGGTTTGGACGTGAGGTGTTGGCTTCCGTGCTGTAGGACCTGACCCGCCGTCCGACCGGTAAGCTACACAGTCTCCTAGTGTATGAAGGCACAGAGACCACGAAGAAGAAGAACAGGTTGCTTACCTGTAACTGTGGTTCTTCGAGTGGTCATCTGTGCCATCATACACACCCGCCCTTCCTCCCCTCTTTCTCAGGTCCCTGTAGGTTCTACGGCGGACGACAGAACTGAGGAGAGACCGTTGCTCGGCGGGAGGAGCATGCGCAGTACCGGCGTGGGGGAGGGGTTCCCGCCAAGCGAACAAGCTCTAGAAGTTTCCGAACGCTACCGCGCAGGCGCTAAAGCTCCTAGTGTATGATGGCACAGATGACCACTCGAAGAACCACAGTTACAGGTAAGCAACCTGTTCATCTTTCAGTCCTCCATTAAACTAAGTCCTCTATTCCGTTGTTCTTCAGCACCTCTGATCACATGGGCTCTAACCCCGGATGCAAACACAATCCTTTTTTCTGAACAATGTCTATTGCTCCAAAAACTTATTTACCAATTTTTCTATAGTTACAAAGTTAAGGTCTCACAGGTCTCGTAAATCTTTCCCCGTCTCCGCTGTCACTGCCGCCTCTGCCACTCCATCATGGATCACTACCTCCTCTTCTCTCCCTCTCTTCCGGCTCCACTCTCCCACCTCCATTAAGCAAGTCTTATTACTTAAGTCCTTTCATAGACGATATACAATCACTCAGATTTCTCAAGGAGAGATGATTATCCCTATATTAAGTCAAAACTTTGAGTTCCTAAGGGGTGAGTTAAACTTAGCAGTTTAAAGTTCCACGCTAGCTTCAGTAATGGCTCACGAAGCACATGTTTGCCCGCTAGCATTTTCTTCCGTCCCCCACCTTCGCTCCTCCGTCTCTTTTGATCTAGTTGTTAACTCTTTTTGAATATCTTACCCTAAGAATTTCCAAATGGGTTTTGATCTCTGTAGGGATGAGATGTCAAACTTAGCAGCTCTTCCTTGACCAAAGTCCTTTATTTTAAAAGCAGTTCGCAGGCACCGCTTGTAAGCCTGGGCAGCAACAGATGGCCATAGCTGCTCCGATCAGCGTCGTCCTTCTGCTGTCGTCTTTCGCAGTCTCGCTCAGATGGCAGCTACAGGATGCAAACAAATCTCCGGAGCCCTTTTAAACCCCCCTATACCAAGGGGGTATTTCAGCTGGTCCACAAAAGTCGCCAGCCACTCTCAGCCATCCATTAAAGGTCCCTCGTTCACAGAGCGTTACGGGTATCCTTGTCGTGGCGCCATTTGCTGAACTGAAAGTCTCCTTGAAGATTATTTTAAAAACAGACTACAGCCCTCCTTCTACATTTGCAGGTGTGACCTTCATGAATTTATTCACAAGGTACAAGCATGCATTCCCTCACCATGCTCAAGCAAATGAGAAGGATATGAGATGGGAGCCCCAGAAGGGAAAGCACATGTGTGCCTTCATTCCCCCACACCTGGGCAAAAGATAAGGCATGTTTCCATCTATTTCCACACTGTATTCTCATTCAACATTGTATTTTCAACTGTTTTGGGGGGAACTTGCAACTGAGAAGATTAATAATGCCTCCATTATCTTCTCAGGAAGAAGTTACACTCACATACTTGAAATTTAGCTTGTCCACCAATAAGACTGTACCGCTGCACTGTGCAGCCACAGTGTTGTGTTCATCATGTTTGAAGACATGCTCAGTTCTTCTCAGGGCAAGGCTCAACAGTTTAGGTTAGCACTCTTCATGAAACAAGTACTTCTTCATTGTGGTTTCTGTGTCTTACACAGATTTTCATGCCTGCACAGAGACTTATCTTGAAAAGTTCTATAGCTGGGCAGTGTCAGGGTCCGGGGTGTGGGCAGCGAGGCATATCAGATGCAGATGCCAGGGCTGGGACAGGGAACAGGCACTGGCTCAGGAGGCCAGGGTTCAGAGTCCAGCAAGAGTCCAAGGCGACAAAAGTCTACCTGGTATCAAGAGTCCAAGGGGCAAGAGGCAGGTCCAGGAAGACAAGCCAGAGGTCAGAGTGCAGAAAGAGTCCAAGGCAACAGAAGTCTATCAGGTATCAAAAATCCAAGGGGCCAGAGGCAGGTCCAGGAGGTAGGCCAGAGGCCAGGGGTCAGCAGTCAGCAAAGCCAGGAACACTGAAGCATCCAGAGAGGTTATAGGCAGCACAGAAGACCATGTCGCTGTGGCAAAGTCTGCAGAGAAAACCCAGCTCTTATATAGCTGACTCTTGGCTGATCCAGCTGCCCTGCATCTGAACAGCCAGCTGTGCCTGAGATACTGGACAGGATTCTGCAGAGACTGTAGTCAGGGCCAAGCTTCTTGCAGGCGAAATGCTGCAAGGATTCGGTAAAGGACCCACACCCTTACAAGCAGCTTGACATTGGCCCTGGACCTTTCACATACTGTGCGTGTCCCAACCTGCCCTGCTGCTCTTCAGTTTCTCTTCATTGGCCAAAAGAACAACACATCTCAATCGTACCGAGTACACGTTGTTTGCCTTCTTTCTACTCCAGAATTGGTTTTCTTCTCCTCTTTTCTCTCTTAAGGCTGCTCCCTCTAAAAGAAGCTTCCTTTACGCTTTTGTGCACTCTCCCCCTTCTCATCCATAGCTTGTGCCTCTGCCTCTCTTTTCAAAATCTGCTCCTCATGCACCAGGAAGGTAACACTTTCCAATGGCCATTCTCAGTGCCTATGTTGCCTGGTCAAGGGTCATATCATCTCTAAATGTGCCATTTGGTAGGGCTTCACACCACAAACCATCAAGAACAGGGCCAACTGTGATGAACCCTGAGGAGAGGCTTAGCAACAGAATCACCCTAGCAGTCCAGAGGATTCACATTGATTGGCTGGTGGAAATGGAACCCAGGCTATCCAGAGGGAGGGGCGAGATGAGGGAGTGAGCAACTGATATATAACTGAAAAACAGTGTTGAGGTTCAGAAGACGAGTGTGTTTTGAGCTGAGAGAGAGAGATGAGATATCTGATCTGAGAGTGTGTGACAGAAAAATAAAGTGTTTGCTGGTTTTCAGTACACAAGTATTGTGCTATTGGCTGATCCTTAATTTACCAACAATCTTTTACCCTAACAGTTTGTTAAATAAAGAATTGTTTTCTATTTTTGTAAGAGCAGTCTCAATTGAGTGTCTCTTTGCTCTGGATAGGATTATAGACACTACCACCAGTGGCACAATTATTGGGTAAATAAATCCCTGCTTGGCTGTATATCTGAAAGGGTGTGGATTTAGAGAAAGCAGTAGAGGGAGATAAACTAGGAGAGGAAGCCAGTGGGGGACAGAAGTTTAGAAGGGTGCTGTGCTCTCTGAGATGGGAGAAATTAAAGCAGACCTGAGTGTCATAGTCCTGGCTTGGTCCAGAGATCTCCTTGGCAGTTTTGCCCTGACCCTTGACACCAACAACCTCAAGAGGAAGATTGGAAACAGTCCCTTGAAGTGGCAACCCAAGTGAACTGCAACATTCTACTCTACTTGGTGCCTGTTTCTTTGACCAAAACATCAAAAATGAAGGTCTCTTTGGTACTGACCACCATATTGGTCTTAACCTCTTCCTTACACAGCCTCCTTGAAACCAGCCATCTTGGTAGCAACACTGCTATCAGGTTCCAAGGTATGGACAACAAAGGCCTTCCAGTACAGGTGACAGGGCTGGGCCTAGGGATGGGCACATGGTCAGGAAGCCAAGGGTCAAGGCCCAACAAGAGTCCAAGGCAGCAGTCCTCCAGGTAGCAGGAGTCCAAGGGGCCAGAGGCAAGAAGCAGGTCCAGGGAACAGGCAAGAGGTCAGAGCACACAAGAGTCCAAAGCAACAGGCTCCTTCCAGGCACCAGTCATACACAGGGTCAGAGGCAGGAGGCAGGTCCAAGAGACAGGCAGAAGGTCAGGGCACAGCAAGGGTCCAAGGCAGTAGAAGCCTACTGGGTAACAAGAATCCACAGGGCCAGAGGTGAGGAGCAGTTCCAGAAAACAAGCCACAGTCCAAGTCCAGGGGTCAGCAGGGTCCAGAACACTGGAGAGGCTGCTCCAGTTGGCCTGTATCTGAGCAGCCAGCTGGGTCTGAGGTACTGGGCAGGATTCTGCAAAGAACAGAGTCAAGGCCAGGATCCTTGCAGACAGAATCCTGCAGGGACTTAGTCATGGACCTGGACCCTTACACCTGCCATGTACTATGGAGCCAGCTAAGTTGACTAGCTCTTACCTTGGCATTAGATGCCCAGGCCAGAGAGCTAATGTGGTGAATGTGAAGCAAAAGGACAAGACAACAAAACAAGGCATATATCAGCTGACAGTTTGTCTCCAGCTGACCAGGATGAGCGAAAGCCAAAGAAGAGGCCAAATCACAAATGTTGCCCCTACAACCATTGCTGAGGTCTCGCCAACTCCTCCAGTGTCCAATTCTGAGCAGTTCCCTGCTGTGTTGATGGCCTTGCAGCTTTCTACCAAGGAGTCAACCTCTGCGGCCGTCTCATCTCAGCCCTGGGATCTCGGTCTCTTTCATTCACCAGTATCACCACAAACACCTTTGGAGGGAGAGTCCTGGGTCATACCACTAATGCTCTCTGTCTTACTCAAACTACTATCCCTAACATTTTGATCCACTCTGGTACCAGTACTCTCCATCTCAGGATAACTTTTGTCTCCATGGAAAACCAGGTATGAGGAATCAGAGCACAGAGCTGTGAGTTCTCTGGCTCTTCTGGTAGAGGTGATGGCAAAAGGAAATGTTGTTTTCCAGGAGATGAGGTGGTCATCACCAGTTTCTATGGGCTCAAAAGGTTTCCTGGTGAGTTGGGTGAGGACCAATGATAGAGACCAGGGTGGAGTTGGTGGTGTCAAGTGGGCCAGGCCTTTGAGGAGCTTTTGAGGTTGAGGAATAGGTCCTGGGTTGTAGGCCATTACTGCACTGAAGAACAGTTTCAGGGAAGAGAATACCAGACCACTCTCCCTGAGACAGAGAAGGAAGTAAAACATGGTAAACTAGTTGCCCAGAGAGGTGCACTCATTCCTGGAAGTAGCAAAGGCAGTGAATTTATTCCATTTGAAAGTACAGGAATGCCTGGTTGATATTTTCCTGGAAGTACCATGTACACTCTGGCCAGCCATGGTGAATTTAAGGGGTTACTCTCTAAGCCATGAGGTAACCCCTCAGAACAGATGAAGGAGGTGTGTGAACCAAGATTTTAGCCAATAAGGGGAATGGCAGTGGATCCATCCCTGAAGAGCTTGATCACAAACCTTAAAAGCAGCAAGAAGAGTGGAAAGAGATACAATGCCCAATGAGTTATGGCCTCTGCCTGCTCTGAAGCAGGAACACTGGCATTTGGTGTTGATTGAGGAGGTGAAGAAGTCCATGGCTGATTGGCCCCATTATGATGTGATAAGGTGGTGTGCTTCTCTGGAGAGAATCCATTCATGTTGAAGAACCGAGAATGGCTGAGGGAATCCGCTAGCATGTTGTCCATCTTGGCTACACATACTGTTATAGGATGTATGCATCTCTGCTGGGAACAGTTCAAGGGAGGTAATGAGGCAGAGTACGGAACAGAGTACGTGCCTCCATACCTGTTGATATGGTAGACTACCATGTCCGATGTACTTGGACTATCCTACCACAGAGTCATCTGTCAAAAGCTCTGAAGGCCTTGATGATCACCAGGAGTTCCAAGGCACTGATGTACAGGGAAGCTTCCTTTGGGGAGCAGTGGTGGTGTACCACTACATCGTCACAGTGGATTCCCCAGCCAATCATGGAGGCATTGGCAGCCACCATGTATTCCACTTCCAGGAAGTGAAAGGGCATGCCCATGAGGAGATTGTGTTCTCTGGTCCACCAGAGGAGCGAGAGCAAGGCATCAGGTGGAAGTATCATCTGTGTGATTAGTGTTTAGAAACTTGTGCTGGCTCTTAGTAATCACAGCATTTATTTGCTTGTAGATTGATTGTTCATTGTTCATTGATCCCTTCTAGAACCTTTCCTACCATCAATGAGTAGATTCTTCCCTAAGTCCTCTTCCTCCGCTTTTGGAAATGGAGACTACATTTGCCAGCAGCGATTTCGTCTGTTATACAAGAATTCTCAAAGATTTTAGACAAGGGCTTTGTGCTTACATCTTCAAGTTCCTTTAGTTTTCTTGGGTGCATTTCATCTGGCTTTGGGCTCCTGAATTCATTTCAGACAGCTAGGTGTTCTTATAGCACCTCTTTACCTAATTTAAATTGAAGACCCTCAATATTACTGTATATTACTTACTGTATTTGCTGGTGTATAAGACTCACCTTCCCCCCCAAAATACTGATTGAAAATTGGGTGCATTTTGTACACCCATGTGTCTTACACCCCAGCAAATAACATTTGCCTGTGTATAAATGGAGTGCGTCTTATACATGGGGATGTCTTATACATCGGCAAATACGGTAGGTTGTTTTTGGGAGGTTGAACAATGTCTTCCTTTCAGGAGATGGCATAGCCAAAGTAGTTGTTGATGACTTTGGCTTTTTCTATATTACCCTATAGCAATTCTCCATCTTCACCACATACTGATCATCTTGCTGCCTTCTTCTCCCTCTTATTCTGAATATTGCCACCCTCTGTTTTTATTACTTTTATCACTTCCTACATTCATAAGGTCATTTTGATCTTTAACTCTCTTGGCCTTCTCTTTTACAAACTCTTCTGTTAGTTTGTACAGTGTTTCTGGTGACTTGTTCCTTTTTCCTTATCTTACAAATGTGTCTTAAATTTCAGCTTGGAATTCTAACTGTTCCACACTGTTGGCTAGTTATTCACTGTCGTTGAGAATTGGATTCAGAATAGTCAGAGCCTTGTTATTTCCTCTGATTTTGAAAATGCTATTGTCTCCAAGGCAAGTGAGGTGTAATAAATCTGCTAGAAGTCTGTCTTTATGGGACTTCAGACCATGGTCCTAGAAGCCATTGTTTCCTGATAAAACCTTTTGCACAGCCAGTTGTTCACTTGCAGTATCCTCTCTTTTTTTCTCAACAGGAATGAAAGATGAATTAACAACTTGCGTTCCAGGGCCCTCAGTTGCCTACTTAGAGCCTCATAGTCACTTGCAGTATGTAGAAGGCTATCTGGTAAACAATCATTTGTTCCCATGTGGATTAGAATGAAGGGTTAATTGTCAGTAGGGAGCTCTGGTAGCGCAGTGGTTAAATGCCAGTACTGCAAGCCACAAGGTTGTGAGTTCGATCCTGCTGGGCTCCAAGGTTGGCTCAGCTTTCCATCATTCCGCAGGTCGGTAAAATGAGTACCCAGCTTGTTGGGGGCATGTATAGAAAAATGTATCGAAATACATGCTATTTGTAAGTTGTTCGCCGCCTCGATCCATATGGAGAGGCGGGATACAAATTAAAAAAAAAAAGTAGGCCAGATGAGTTTTGGCACCCTTTCTGTCACATCTTAAATCTTTACAGCAGGAAGACAGCACACCTCTTGAGACATCCTGTCATGTCCTCACACTGTTTCCTCTATTCCCCACAGTAGGGTATCACAGCCATCACACAACTCATCCTTCTTCTGGGAGTTAGCAGGAGTCTTTCCATCCACCGAACCCTCCAAGGCCATGTCTGTGCTCTTTGAGGCCTAAAGCTGCTTTTGCTCTTCCTGTAACTCAGAATCACTGTCTTCTCCCATCCAGCTAGTAACTGCTAACTCTTCCGCCAACAAATTTAACAGACACTGAACTTCTGCAACATGTTGAAAGATATTAGTGATGTAGAGCAGTTACCTTTCCTAATCTGTTATCAGGCAAATATTTTGCATTAACATTCATATTAGCTTTAGTCAACATGACCAATGATTATGGTGATGAGAGTTTCATTGGTCCAAAATGTATTGGAGAAGGCTGGTACAGTTTTCCTGGCATTTGACCAGTGGAGTGTCATAATCTAGTATTGTTGAGCTTTCTGATTTGAATATTCTTTAATAATTTCTTTAGTAATTTCATTTAATCTGAAATATTTGGGGTGTTAGTGGCAAACAGTGGCAGCTAGTCCTGCCCCCTTCTTGCATTATATATTGAATAGTGACTATTTTTTGTAAATATTTGTATTTTCTTCCTTTGATCTGTGATTGCAAGATAAAGAGAGAGAATTTGATTTGAATTTTTTAAACAGAAGAATTGCTAGCAACAGCTGTGCATTGTGGCAGTAATCTGATGGTTCAGATTGCAGTAGTGCCTGAAATGGCGCAGAATTCCTGCGTGCTTGACTGTTGAAAATGTACAAATTTCTTTCACCTATTTCATGCAATTTATTTAGAAGTCAGCAGGGAAGCAGGAGAAGTGGTAATTTGACTTGTCAGTGGTCTGTAATATAGATTGACTTTCTCTGCAATGAGATTTCCAAAACCTGGTTTAATACCAGTACAGTGAATATCACTTTGTAACTTCCTATTTGGAGATTAATTTCATCATATTTGTTCCCCTCTGCCATCCCATTGCTAGTCCAATGATCCATCAACCTGTGTGTCATGGCTTCTCATATACACATTGTACCAAAGCTTGATTTGCTGATACAGGGTACTTCATATGTCACTATGTCCTGCACTGAGATTAAGCTGTGAAATTGATCTTAGATGCACAAATAAATTCAGGATCAGTTTCTTGCAGCCCATCCATATCTTATGGCCACATAAGAGGTTATAGCAACATGCATAGTCTTATCCTCTATTGTTAAAAGTGTATCTACAAAACAGGACAAAGAGTGATAACTAAAACACCTGTCCGCACTAGCCAACATGGCCAGTGGTAGGATTGTAGGACTGGAGAGCTACAAGGGCCCCCCATATCATTAGGAGGAAGAGTATAGTCTTCTCTCCGTATTTGCAGGTTTTATCTTCACAAATTTGATTATTCATGAGGCATGTGCTTGCCACCCCCCCCCCAATTTTCCTCCTCCTATCCCTTGCATTCTTCACCCTAGGCTTGCCAGGGTTCTGTTTAAAATGGACGTTGTTTTCCTTTTGGGTAAGCAAGCCCCCTCCTAATGCCAAAGGCGTGGCCTCTCTGTCATTGGTCAGGTGCTCCTTTCTCAAGATGGCCACTGAAGGTAATTAGAACTCCCCTCTTCCCTGTCCAAGGGGAAGGTACCAGTAAGCCTTTTACTCCCCCAAGTCTGGGGCCAGAGGCAAGGAAATGGGAGGCAGGAGCTCCAGAAGAGAGTGGGAGGGGAATCAGGGGAGGGGGAGTTATTTGTGGGTTTTTTCACTTTCACAGGGGTTCTTTCCCTCTAACCTTCATGAATGTGGAGGGGCTACTATACATAACTGTGTTTTCTTGCCTCTCCTATTCTTGTTCCACCCTAAGCTGTTCTCATATACACATTTATCTTGCATATTTTTAAAAGTTCTAAATGTAAATTAGTGTATTTAAAAGAAATCAAAATTGTAGCGTTTTAGTTCTGCATTACACTTAGAATGGTAAACAGTTTCCCTCTACAAGAAGATGCCTCTGCAGAGTTACATGAGGTATGTCCTTTAAAACATTTTGGGATTCCCTTTCTGCTTGGTCAGCATATTAAATATATAACTGAGTCCCTAGCTGTATTCAGGTGTCACTCATCTTGCTTTTGTAAGTATATGATCAGGGGACACCCTTGACCTGCCTGCTCTGTGAAAAGTGATGAATTTGAAGAGAAGATCATTTCAACATAGAGGCTATCAATACAAGCCAAATCTCTGGGTTTTTTCAGCATGCTTGGTCATATGGGAAGCATCCACACAAACAAGGACCTCCCCTCTTCAGACACATAGAAAGCAACAGCAAAATAGTGTGGGGTTAGGAGTTCTGCTGCGTGTAAAATAATGTGAGGTGAAAGATTTAGGAGTAATGGGTGTAGATTCTGTGCTTTTATGTATTCCAATAGAACAAAAACATTTAAGATCCTGTTTAAAATTTCTTGTTCTTTCAGGTTACAGTGGCTCTTCCACTTGTGCACAGCATGCAGAACCCTTGTGAAAGTGGAAGAACTGTAAATAACTCCACCCCCCACTCCCCTTCCCCTTCTCTTCACACACATCCATTCTCTTTTGTTTTGGCTCAGAGTGTGTTCTCCACTCCAGGACAAAATGCATGAGAATGGGAGGGAGGAGCATCAGAGAGGAAAAAGAAGGCTCATGTGAGCCTCCTCCCTCTTTCCTTTGCATTTTGCCTCTGTGCAAGTTCTCTGCGCTGAGCCAAAATGTGTGGGAATGGGAGGAGGAACTCCAGAGAGGACAAGGAAGGCCAATGCAAGCCTTCCCTCCTATTTCTTTGTGTCTTGCCTTAATATGCATTCTCCCACTGGGACCAAATGCATGGGAATGGGACGAAGGAGCTCCAGAGGGGAGAGAGAACACATGTGTGTGCCTCTCGCACAATTCTCTTGCCTTTTTCCTGGGCGTACTTGCCTCCTTTCTCCATGCCCGTTAAAACACAAGGGAATGGGAGGAGGAGAATGGGGGGAAGGCATGCATGCTTGTGAATAGTCAAATTCATGAAGGTCAAACCCGCAAATGTGGAAGGAGGAGTGTATTCACATCAACATAAGTCTTCAACAGCAATCTAACCTTACCTGGTTCATTCTGACCTCACTTTTAGGAGTTATTGAGCTTGCTTGAGGGATTTCTTCTCTCATATTCCTTTTCTTTCCTTTTTAGTTTTATTTATTTTATGCATTTATTTCTTTTTGTGGCCACTAGTCTATGGGAAGTTTTCTCTTCCTGCCCATTCAGAGGTTTATGGCTTCTGCAGGCCCCTCAAAAAGTGTCTCAGGGCAGCCAGAAGATTAATCAGTCCAGCAGCCACCTCGTTGACTTCTTTACTTGGGGGAGTTGCATATGACAGACTGTTGTTTTCACAGCCAAGGCTTCACCTCTTAAGTCAGGAGGCATCGTATCTTGAAGCTTTCAGGCCTCATTGTGGGAGGCTGAGATCAGTGCCTTCAGTCTGCTGCGCAGAATAGACTGTTTTATGTGGCATTTTGTTCCACAAAAAAATTGATGTAGCAAACTGAAGACATGTAATCTGCCTCTTCTGCATCTGAACAATTTTTTCAGCAATTACTACTCTAGTTCCAAGGACCTCAGAAAGGGAGCCAAGATGAGTTCTGCTCCTGACTACCATGGGACAGTTGTTGGAACCAAGAGCCAACAAACCTTAAGAATTATAAGGATAAACATCATGAGGAGTTGGTTATTATGTAGTGTGAGGGCCATGCCTGGAATATCAGTGATTCTAGTACTTCTCTAGTCTCTGCAGAAAATCCATACAGTTGACCTTACATTGGATTCAATGCAGCTCCCTGTAATTCCAAGGGTGGTACTGGCTTTGACCTTGATATCTGCAGGGCCTCATTCACCAAGGCTCTCCTCTTCTACTGCTGCTACGGAATGGGTCCAAGAAGAATTGATGTTATAGACCAACAACTGGCTGGCATTCACCTCCTAGATACTGTCTTGGAAGGTAAAATCATGGGTAGTCTTTGATTGTCACTGGGGCTCTTCTGGACGTGATAGTTATACCTGCTGCCATTTTGCCTGTACAGACAATATTCATTTCTGGGCTTGTTCTCCTATTCAGGTTCTACCTCCAGCAGACAAGAGACACACTAATTTGCTGCCTTGTTGTGCCTGTTCTCCTCCTCCTCTAGTTTCCAGAGTTTCAAGGGGCCCTGATGGCTGGTATGAATCTCCTTTCCAAGTCCTTCCTATATTATATTATCCCTGTTGAGACTACTATTGTATGACTCATTTGGATCATCATCCCTATTCAGACCCCATAAGGTGCAATTATTGCGGGTACTGTTGGGATGAAAGCCAGAGTACTTGTGTTCTCTGCCCAGTCCTTACCCCAAAAAGGTTTCCTGATGTTCTTTCCCTTGACCGTCTTGTAATCTGCCTTCAAAGATAATTTCAAGGCTGCCTGACCCGATCATACACCTGTGGAACAGTTAATAGGAACAGATACAACAGCCACCTTCAGTGCCACCTCACATGATGTCTGTTTCTAGACCACTACCATCAACTGATATTTAGAAGAACTGTGCAGCAGCAGTTTAAGGGTCCACTGAGGCTATCTCTTGATCTCAGACATCACAGTAATCTCTGCTACAAAGGATGGACCTTACTGCCTCAGTTCCTAAATTGGAGCTCATTTTTTTTTTCAGGAAGGCAATGATGAACGGATGTTGACTTATATTCACATGGGAGATAAAATAAAAAATCAATCTCTTCATCTCTTACACAGATCAGATCCTGTGGGGATCAAAGTACCAGAACTCAAACAGCCAAAGCAGCCTGTGCTAGATCCAGTCTTTAAACAAGTACACTCATACTGAACACTATTGGTCACAATTCCAGTGTTTCTATCTTCGATGCAGGCTGCCTGGGATTGCTGGAATTCCCCTCCCCTGTACCACCAATGTCTTGACTCATTGAGAACTTAGCAGGAGGACCAGTGCATCTTTCTTTCTAAGCACTCACAGCTAAACTTAGCAGTTGTGGAAGAGGTTCAGGGCAAACTGCCCCACAAGCTGTATTTCGTGCCAATTGTCAATCTCCCTCATGCCACACATCTCTAATTCTTTGTAGTCTCTGCAACCCACACAAATGAGTGATCTGCATCTGTGCAGTGTATCATTTGGAACCTTCAAGAGGAGGTAGCCCCTCATCCACTTGGTGCATGTGACCAGCATGGTTTCTGCTCAATCAATGCAACAGCATCATCATTTGGAACTTTCCTCTTCATGTTTCTTTTCTTGAATCTTTCTCAGTGTATAGGACTATGAACAGAACTGGTCTCATTCTGTATGTTTGCCTTCTGGTTCCTTGGTTCCTTGACCTTCACATGTGCCCTCAGGGGCTTATGGCCACCCCTAGCTCCTTTAGAAGGTGCTTGTCCTGTAGAGGTACTGAAAGATGGGCATTTGGAGTGCCTCTTGTGCCTGGGAGAAAAGCACAATGTAGGGGCTTGTGCCCACTGCCACAGTCATTTGTTGCAAATTAATGCTCTCCTGTGGGAGAATGCCTTAAAAGCTGCAGACAGTATAACTGAAAATAAGCCACTGTTTTCAGCTTCTGTTGGAGCCACCTTTTGGCACCTGACTTGACAGTCGGTGTTGGCACCGACTATCTTGGGTTCATCTGTAGGACTCATCCTTAAGAGGTCCTTGAAGGAATCAGTACCTAGATCTAAGAGGACTCGAGAGAACATGGACCATGATGTATTGGAACCAGCTACTCTATTCTGAGCCCCTTCCAACCTTGGCAAATTGTTAGAAACCAAGCAGGTTCCTTCTATGGAACCTCAGCACAGGAGGCAGAAGAAGAGGAAGGTCACCTCTCACCCTCACTCTCAAGCACCAGCACCATGATATCCAATTCCATCCCCTTAGTCTCTGGCCCAAACAGAGCCTTTTCACGAGGGCACACAAAGCAGGAAAGCGTCTATTCCCTGTTTGGTTGATGATCCTTATCCCAACTTGAGGGTATCTCCCATGCTTTAGTACAGGAATGATTCTACAAGTTCTCCTGGTGGGCATAGCATTGCGTGGGTAGATACTTGTCTAGCCTCCACACGTCCTGGCTCATCCTTTTCATCCAGGTCACACTCAGTGGAATCTGTCATAACCACCTTGAGAATGGCCTTTGGTCCTTTTACCATTTTGAGAACAGTTTCTGGCCCTGGTGCTGTGTTTTCCCCACCAACACAGTCATTCCAGAAGGTCATGTTTTGGCTCCTACAGCTATCACTTTGGCTCCAGGTCTTACCATTCTTGGTCCTGTAGCTCATAGTTGCAACAGTCTCCATCTCCGTTTTGATTACACCATCATGAACCCTTGAGGGAGTTTTATAGACACCAATAAGAGAGCTTGATATGGCAGCTCAGATGTTGAGGGGGCCAGGGCCTGCAATCACTGGGATTGTTCCCCCTGCTACTAGTATGACAAGTCTCTGTCTAGAGACAACCCCTTTTGCTATGGCTACAATTATACTTTTGAATATTGAGACAATTTCAATCCCTTTTTTCTCTCTCATTGTTGACATCAGGACTCTGTACCAACATAGGTACCAACCATTGCAGTACCAAATTGGATTCATTCTGTACCATCATTGGTACCAACCATTATGACACTGAGTCAGATTCATTTTGCCCTCATCTGGGCCATCCCTCACTAAAATCCCTACCCACTTGCACTTACCTTCACTGGCATCACCTCATACTCATGTTCCTTTTGTACTATTGATGGATCCAAAAGGAACACCACTTCTTTCATCTGTGGCGAGATCACTTTAGATGACCTGTCACCCAGAGTCTTCTGAATCAGACAAGGAGTGAGACTCCACTTTGATATCGTCTAACAGCTACACTTTGGACTCCCCTCCAACAGTGCTAGGAGACCATAACCCAGACTCTTTAACTGACAGCATCCCATCTTTTGCAGATCAGATGCTGGGGATGGCAGAGGCTCTTGACCTGAAACTTGCATCTCAGATCTCTTTAGAACTGTCCAGAACCAAGCCCCAGCTCCTACTGTCTCTCCTCCAGCTGGCCAGGAAGTTCTGATTCCCCCCCCATCTTTCTTCTCATCCATTTCAAAGAAGATTGAGGGACTGTACAGGGTAGTTGAGACTCATTCAGACTGGCCCTTTCAGCTTTCTCAACTCAATTCCATCATAGTGAAAGTAATTTAGTTGGAGTCCTTCCAGCGGCAACAATCCACTCCAGCAGACAGAGAGGGGAAGAAGTTGGATGCAAGCTCCCATTAAGTTCTACTGTACAGCTACTATCTTCTTTCATATCTGTTGTGTGGAAATGCATCTTGAGGTCGTGCTCAGGGAGTCAGCCAGGACATTCTCTTCTCATTGTGGAAGATTGAAATCCTGTGACAAATGCACCAGTTCAATAGGCGAAGTGAAAAGTGAAGAAGGGCCTTATTTAGTATTGTTGGAGACCACCTGAACAACTCAAAGGCTTGGAAGGTCTTTATAACTGAAAGCATCTTGAGGCTGTTGATGTGTAGGGCATCTCCGTTTTGAACAAGGTGGTCCTCCAGATTGACGTATTTTTTCCCCCTAAGGTGGTTTCTGACTTCCACCTTAACCAGGACATTGTGCTGCCTGCACTGATACTTAACCCTTTGTCTGACATGGAGTGCTCTCTCCACTCCTTAGATGTTTGACGGGCATTGACATTTTATGTAGACCATACAGTCTCCTTTTGAAAATCCCAGAGATTGTTCTTCCACTCAGTTTCCTGGAGAATTTGGAAGAAGAGGAGCAGAGTGAGGAGGTAGAAGGGTTGGAAAAGGTTTTAAAATATGGCTGAGGCAACAGAAGATTGGGAGGAGGATGAATGGGGAAGAAGAGAATTGGGGCAAGGAGGTCAGTGGTCTGGAAAGGGTTTTAAAATCTGGCCAAAGCAACAGGATTTTAAGATTTTAAGGAGGACAGTGGGCTGGGAAGAGGTTTAAAATGTGGTTGAGGTGACTGGAGATTGAAAAGACAATTGGGATGAAGAGGAGTGGGCCAAGGAGACAATGAGCTGGGAAGGGGTATAAAATCTGGCTGAGGTGATTAGAGACTGAGAGGAAGATAGGGAGGAAGAGGGGTGATAATTTCAATGGGAAGGGGTTTAAAATCTGGCTGAGGTATGGTGGTGGGAAGGTGGGAAAGGTTGTGGCGGTGTTGCACTTTTGTCTGGAGAACAGGAGAGGGAGCAGAAGGAGTGCAACAAGGAAGTGGTTCAGCCAGGAGGGGCTTGAAAATCAGGCTGAAGCATTGTAGGTGATGCAAGGTGGGAAATTGAGTGATGGGTCATGGCTACTGGCGGGAAAGGAGTCTGTAGGAGTTATGCTGGCTGGGACTATATTTGCGCTTTTCCTACTTTCATGAGGGTCCTAGGTCTCTCATAAGGGTCTAACCCCCACAAATGTGGAGAGCCCACTGTATTGAAGACATTTACACATGAAAGAAAATAATAAGTATTCAGATAATAAATACACCTTTCAGTGAATTTAGTGCATCATTCTGGCTTATTTTTGTCATGAGTGTATTGCTTGAACTTTGTGTGTTTAAATTATCAGTGAACAGTTTCCAACATTCTGTTTACCCCTTTCAGTCCCATTTTTTTTTCTTTGTTCCAGATGGCCCTGTATCTGTATACAGTTCTGGTACCCCATATTTTTTGGCCCTGTTAGATAGTGATAGTGTTGTAGTTCTCCTTATATGGCAGGTCTCATTTGATTTGATCAGAAGTGGCTTGTTTAATTTTGGAAGAAATCTTTCATATGTGTACAAGCCAATTGTTGCTAAAACACAGTGTGCTGTTTATAAATAGACCTTATGGTTTGGGATATAAAAATATTTACCAGTTAAAGTTGGCATCATTTTCATTTATGCATACTGTCATCTGTTTATTCGCAAGAACTATTGTTTATAGCTTTGGGTCATGAGATAATGTATTATCTAATTACTAGAAGAAAAAGCAGATTTCTGTTTCTTGTATTTTACCTTTTCTTAAGTTCGTTTTCTTTATAGGAAATGAAAGGCCTGTTACTATCTAATGACTTTGACTCTCAAGTGTTTAGGACTATCTTGCCAAGTATAAAATTAAAGGATGTGTTCAATGTGATCACTGAAAATATTTCTTATACATACATGAGAACGGAACTTGTATTGAAGAGCTGTAACAGACAGAATTTGTAAAGCATTTTGGGTATATAGAACACTTTATGCACATTATTATCTAATTCATTCTAACAGCACCTCTGCAGGACTAGTCAGCAGTAGTATTCTCATTCTGGGATCAGAGAGCAGTAGTACATGGGAGACTGACGCAGGGAGAAGGTCACCTGAGTCAGTGAAGTTGTAGCTAACCTGCCATCTGAATAAAGAATTTTGTTTGAAGTTGATACTAGTTGCCAGCTGATGACACCTGGTCATCACTAGTTGGAGTCCTTGTTAATAGCAATGATTAATGCGAGACGTGAATCAAGTTACTTAATTTTTTTGAGGTAGTTAAATGGAGTGTACCTGGATTTTTATTGTCAGTTCCAAACATCCTTGACCATCCTGGTGCTTCAAATGTGTTGGTGTAAAATCCTGTCCTTCCCTACCTTGCTCTAGTTGGCCCATAGAGAGTAGTAGTCCAATGCGGAATGCTGGCTAATTTGGAGATAACAGAATATTTTTTCAAACTTCTGTACACTGTTATAATCCTGCATGGACACTAGTAGTACAGAATTTGAAGCAAAGGATGTGATTCACGCTTGAGCCATGGCTGCAGATTAATTTTTAAACTTGTTTGAAATCTAGATTTCAGTCACATCTGGCCATTTTCCTTTCTGTCTAGAAATTGAGGTTTTGTGGGGTGGTAGTGTAATTGGAGTATAAGATGGGCAGGTGAAAGAGGAGCTGGCTTACTCCAGAAGGGTTGCCTAGAAATCCTTAAAAGAACCCTCAAGAAGACTCAATATCAAAGGCAATAATTATTTATTGAACCATGAGATAACTTTCTAGAAACCATGAATCTTAAGAAAACTGTCAATGCTGGGAGGGTTGGTGACAGACTTGAGGAGACCCATCCTGCCTCAATCTTTGTATAATTTAATACATCTGATATTGGAGGGAACTCTTTTATTCTATTTTTCATTTGTATCCATAATCTGTCCCGCCCACTCCCAACATACTAGAAATGTTCTTACTGTAGGAAACCCTATGTGGTACCAGTTAAATTCAGTCTATAATTGAAGAAGCAGTAAGATGTAGGTGAAGCTTTTTCCTCTGATGCATTTTGTGAGTGTTTCGTTGGAATCCCAAGACTTTGGTCCTTCAGAGAGCTCTGCTCTCTTCACATAACACTATCATCTCAGCTTGTTCCCATGCTTTTCCAATTCTACAAGTTTGAAATACCTCTTGTAACTCTTAATTACTAGCACTAGGAGCATTGAATTAAAATATGCTGGCATTTCTGTCTCTCAGCTTTTGGCCCACCACTGAAATTCAGCCCCCCAAGAACTTCTCTGAAATTTTATATGACCGTCAGGCTGAACGAGGTCCTCTCTTTTGCTATAGGCATGTAGATACTCTCTACCGTGGTCTTTTCTTAGTTTCCAGTGTACTGAGCGTTATTAGAAAATGGTTATCTTGGTATGCAGAATACTTCTTAAAATACTGTGCTGTTAACTTTAGGTGTATGATCAGCCAGGGTTTGCAGTCGGTATCGTTCAGTGGTCACTTTATCATTATGGATTGAATCTGTTCAAGCACAATGGCTTTTATGATACATAGCAATTAAGTTAGTATTTTAGCCTTCCAAAGCTGACAGATTTTTGTTTTGTTTTCTTTTGGTGATGGAATGATTTGTTTAGCTTTGTAATTCTGTTCTTTGATGCAAGTCCACTAATTGCTCTCATAGTGGTTCTTTAATTCTGCTTTGATCTTTACTTTTATCAGTCTAGCTTATGATTTCAAAAATGGTATCTTCATTAGGTTTTGATCTGGACATTTTTTATTAAACCATTTGTATTGAGGAAATTCTGTCTCCTAACTACAAAAATAAAATTTGCTTCTAATTGAAACTGCTTAAATCTTTGGGGCTTAAAATTGTTGATATAATTTAAACTGTTCTTTAAATAATAGTCCTAGGTTTCCTTGATCAATGACTTATAACTTACTTCCTTACATTTTCTCTCTCTTGCCTTGGTCCTTGCAAATATCTGCTGGCAGTAGTTTGTTTCACCTCAACCTATGTTGCCTTCTGATATATGTCTAGCCAGACAGTTAAACTCACATCCAACCATTATGAAGTAAATTAAATCTCAGTTTTATTGTAGAACTAAACCACAGTAGATATAGGAGTAGTGAGATACGTTTAAAAGCAGAAAAGAAAACCAGTGCTGCTGGCCTGCAGAATAAAGTAACTGAAGAGAACCAGGTTGGAGAGAGGAGATCTACTAGGCACAATCAATCAAACATGACACAAAATTTCAAGCCTGATTAGTTGCTAACAGATCTCTGTACCTAGGTAGCACAGTCATTACAAACCTAATGCAATAAAACTTGCAACAAAATACCCAACTGGCAGCATAGCAGCAATTCAATGTAGAAGATTATAAAGTCACTCGATTGTGCCTGAAAACATATTTAGTGCCTGAAAACATATTTCCAGTTGTGGGGTTTAAATTTATTGATATATTATTGATATCAATCTATTAATGAGAGATTAACGTGACAGAAACATTTTCTAGCAGTGATGCATTAAGATGATAAAACATACATGTGTCTAGAAGGATGAGAAACATGGGCAGATAAACAACAGGTAGCAATGATTTGAATGGATCATATCCATTTACTAATATTGATAATAGTATTAATCATCTGATATTTTCCCTAAATGCAAGGTATAACTTAATACAAATGATTTTTAGTGATCTAATTTATTTGAAATTTCTCTCCATATATCGGAAGAATACATAGGGAACTATTTCAGATTTTTCTTTGTGTTTTAACAGACAAATGGTTCCTCAAAGTAGAAGGTTTGGGTTGCACTTTTCCTGATAATTATGTATCCAGCAGATAGACTTAAGCTAAGTAGGTGCAGCCCTGTAAACTGTACTCAAAACTCTTAGAAAGAATGGTTGGTTATAATCATTAATAGCGTGGATGGTTAATTAACTAGTTACTGAAATGAGTACAGAATTTATAGTGCAAATGCAAGTATTTTTCAACTATAACTTATATTTAACTTGTATCAAGATTCATCTTAGGTTAAGTATTTGCCATTTATTTGCTTACTTTATGTTGTTTTTAAAAGCCTTTAAAAATATTGTTACATTGGGTATATTCACACAAAACAGCAGGCCAAGGGTGTAGAAACCCTGGCTTGTTATGCATAGGCAGATACCTGCTACTACTATGTTCATCACAGGCAGCCAAACAAATCACAGAGCTTGTTCCAGTGTTGGCTTATTATGTCACTCATTGGCATGTGGTTTCTCTTCTCTTTTGCCCTCTTCTGCCAAATCAGAGAGAGAATCTAGAGTTTGTTCTTAGCTTCTCTCTCTATTTTCTTCAAGGGAACAAAGAGACGAAAAGTTATCCACAGCTAGATGGTAGAATAAACAATCTGTAGACCAAACCTAAATTGTTTCTATAGTTGCTCTTAGTGCAAGTGGAGCCATCAGGCAGCATGTACCATCACACCATTTGTTCCTGGTATGCTGTTTCCCACACAGTCCTGGCTTATCATATGTAAATGCCTGTATTATCATATATACTTTTGAAAAAGTACCATGCATCTTTTAATAAGTTTATAAATGGACATTTGTCTAGATATTGCCATCTATCTTGTAATATGTTTTTGAATGGATTTTTTTTTACATTGAATTTACTCCCCATGTGAGTCAACAACTTTACCTCTGTCACTGAACCAACCCCTTTTACAGCCATAGTTTAAAAACTACTACTTCCTTTCATCTACCTTAACCTCCATTTGCGTTTAGGGCTGTAATGGAACCTATTATGGGTAAAAGGTCTATGACTCAGTCATTGAGTCTCTCAAATTTGTGGCTTTTTTAATTGCTGCCATTAAAGCTTTATTAGTTTGTCATAAAATAAGTAATGATGTAGAATTCATTCATGTTAGGATATTACAGCTTTGCTTTTGTTATATAGGTTTCTATATTTGTTTCTATGCTTGTTTCTTGGAAATTAGTGTCCTTAGTTAATATAAAAGTTGTTTATATTCAGCAAAATCTTATATTGAAAGAATCTGTTAATTTAGATTTTCATTTCGTACCTTATAATTAATGAAAGTTAGAAGTACTGTACCAATATACTTGACTACAGGATGAAATAACTTTTCCTTGTATTTCAGATATGACCATGTTCATATAACTGCCACAGTTCTTAAAGTATCTAGAACCATAGCTTATTTCTATCTGTAATACTTAATTGAAATAATCAGTTTATATAACTCATTTTGTTTCCGTTTCTGTTGAATGGCAAAAATGGACATTGCAAGTATAGCTGGAAGGGAGTTTTGTAGCAAATGGTAGTGAGGAAATTCAGTGAATACAGTGAAGGTTAAATTTCTAATGTTGAAAGCTTCTTTGTTCTTCCTCCCTCCCTCCAGTACACCACAGCTTCACATTAATTAATCATGTTCAAGTGAACAAACAAGGTAAAGTATCTGTGGAACCGTCAAGGAACTGAGAGCATTTAAAGAACTGTCCTTCACATATTCTGTGCATTCTAATTGTATAGGGAGGAACCTTCTAGACAGAAGTTGTTGTGCTACCTTACTATATTTTTCATCCATTACATTTGAGCACACCAGTACAGTTTGCTTGTATTAATTGATTACTGGCTTTGTTTTCTGATATTGATCATCACGTTTGTTGAAGGAGTTGCCTCTGCTTTCAGGATTGTGAGATACCTTGCAGTCTTGGCTTATGCTTTACCTTTCTGGTGTGAATAGCTTCAGGCCTATGCAGACAAAAAAATTATAATAGGACTGAAAGCCTGCTAGATATACCAGTTCTGAACTTGAGAAGAGCTTAGACCTAAATCCCTAAGTCAGAAACAACTTGAATGCACACAAGTCAACACTTACATCACTAATATAATTCTCATTGATTCACTGGTCCTACTCTTGTTAACACTAGCAATGAATTTAAGCTTTAGGTTTTAAAATTTGCCCCCCTCGCCCGGTTGGTCTGAAATCAAGTAGCTATGCATGCTGGGAAAAGTTCAGGAAAAAGTTCATCTGAGAGGATGCTATGCAGGAATACATGAGGTACAAGTTGCAAGTAGCCACAGAGATTAAACTGTCTTAAGGTACTGTTATGTAGCCACTGCTTGGATTTGTCCAAGATGAAGGTACAAAGTACATTTGTATATCTCCTAATTTTTATAGCATCACATCTGATAAAGAGTTCTGGGAGAATGTGCACATTCAGCACATACATGACATTTTTGTGATCTAACAGAGATACACGCAAGCCAGCCTGAATTTTGTTTCTAGTCATGGATCATATAGCTACATTTTGGTTTATGATGAGTGCTTCGTGGTACATGTATGTCTCCCAGGTATGTGTGTAGATCACTGTGGTCCTTATTCTCTAATTATATTAAGCTAAATGCTGCATATATTTAAGCTTTTAACCTCCTCTTAACATACAGATTTAAAAGCTGTTATCTCTCATGACATACATTCAGATGTCAAACAGTGAGTTCCTTTATATCCTTTATAATTCATATTGCTCAGTTGCTAAGTCTTCTTTCCATTGAGTTGCATCATGAGCCTTATAGCAACTTTGTTACTGCTCAGTCAACAACCTTAATCAAAATTCTTGCTAGGTCAGCAGTGTTGCATAATTAGGATGTGGAGATACAGTGGACCCTCTGTATATGCAACCTCTGGATCTGTGAATTTCAGTGACTGTGGAGCATCGTGTCCTGTGCACAAAATGGCAGCAATGTGAATGGGGATGCACTGTAGCATCCTCACACTTGTCATCCCCATTTAATAATATGGGACATGATCATTTGCATTTTATGCTATTTGGCGGGGGCGGGGGAGGTCCTGAACTGAATCCCTGCATATATGGAAGGTCCACTACATCCTGAAAAGTAAAAATGGGCTGAATTCAATTGATAACAAACATTTTTTCCAGTCTGGCACCTTGGTAATGCAGTTGTCAAACAGTCCTGTCCTTTATTCCTAGCTTCAATCTGGGATAAGTTTCTCTGCACAATAGCCAGATGGCTACCTGCCCACCTCTGCAGATAAATTGAAAGGCTCATTGCTCATCACACTTGCCATAGGATAGCAACGCATATTCAGTGGCAACAGCAGCAGATGGAAATGTGAAATCTTTTTCTCATATAATTTTGCTAGATTTTTGTATAGTTAAGATGTGTTTTATAGTGTCTACAATTCAATAATAAGTAGTATCACCCTATCACAGTATTTTCACAGTACCTCACAACAAAAATTCAGTAACCAAAAATAACACTTTACTGAAATAGTCATAGAGTGGAAACTCTGTAAATATGTGGACATAGATTAAAAGGCCTGAGAAAATGAAAAATATCTTTTCCTGGTGCAAACATGGCAAAAAGCCAGGTAGCAGTGGATTCTCTAGCATGGGCCAACATAGGCATACCTGTTGAATAGGAGCTCTCTTCCACAGCTATCTACCATGCCTCATTTACACAAGGCATAAGGGCCCTCAAAAAGTCTCAGGATCCTGGGTCACAAGTATATGTGTGTGCATCTTACATCATTCCATACTAGTACCACATAAAAAAGTATTTTTAATATCAGTATAGCAACATTTCTAATTTTTTTGCATGGTGTCATTGTTTTAATCTTAATTTTGGAATGACCCAGTTTCTATTGGTATACTACAAATGCTTTAAAAATAAGTTTGAGATTGTGTTTCAAAATATCCATCTTTTACTACACTCCTTTGTAAGATATGGTTGATGTTGGTCAGTTTGACCCATGCCACCTTCTTGTCTGAACTTTCATCTGCTGTAAATTTTGAAAGTCAAACAAGGAGCATCTATTTTTTATAATTTTGTTCTAGAGTATTTCATGCTATAAGAAAAGTTGGTGATGACATCGTGTGAACTAGGTCTGTTTATCTGGTATACTTAGTCCTTTCTCACTGTACTTAGTTGCTTCCAAACAATAAATCCTTTGTCTGTTCAAGATGGTAATTTATTGCAAAATTTCCATTTTGAGGGATAATGTTTCTCCTTCTCTGCTAGTGGAAAGAAATGGGAACCTCTCTAGGAAGAAATAGAGTTAAATTAAGTAAACATGCCACACCTTCAAAAATTTTCTAGAAAAGTTTAATAGCGGTTTTATTTCAATTCACTGGGAAACAGGAATTGTTGTGTGTGATGTACACATATATAAAATTGATTATAAAGTGATTCTGGGAAACTATGTAGCAATGTAGGTGGGCTATGTATGGGTTACTCATAGCATTCCTGTGATTACCTGTAACCTGGAAGCAAAATTGGTCTAAAGACTGACTCACATGCAGAGAAGTCTCTTAACATGCTCTTGTGAACATTTATCTAATAGATGTCTCAGGGGAGTCAGAATGACACTCTCCTGTTGTTACATGCCTCCAAATTGCTTCTGAATTGTGGTGACCCAAAGGTAAACCTATCATAGGGTTTTCTTGGCATGATTTCTATGGAGGGGGTTTGCCCTTGCCTTCTTAGGCTGAGAGGGTGTAACTTGCCCAAGGTCTCTCAGTGGGTTTCCATGACTGAGCCAGGATTTGAACTCCGGTCTCCAGAGATGTAGTCCACACTCAGTCCACTACGCCATGCTCGCTCTCCTACAGGAGAGTAGTAAAGTGGTGTTCTTGCAAAACCATCTGGTATACTAAACAAAACATTTTGCTGAATATAAGAGGATAGTTCTAGGAGCTTGAACTCTGCTATTTGAGCCATGCCCCAAGCCCTGCTTTGAAAGACTGTGGCATGTTGTTGTTGTATACCTTCAGGTCGTTTCTTACTTATGAGTACCCTAAGGTGAACCTATCAAGGGTTTTCTTGGCAGAATTTGTTCCTGCTCTTGCTTTTCTTTTAGGGCTGAGAAGTGAATTGCTCATGGTCACCCATTAGATTTCCCTTACCAAGTGGGGATTTGAACCCTGGGCTCTAGAGTCTTAATGTATTCTTAATGTGTAGAACAAAAGTCTTGAAAGTTTCTTAGGAATTTCTCAAGCTTTGTAAAGTGAAAGCCTTTTCCCTTTCCCTTAATCATGCACAGTGGATACCTGAAATGTAGATCTTCTCCCTTTCTTTATAGACTCGGGGTCCAGTAGGCAGTCCACATGACTGTATGTGACATTATGCCATTTATAATGCTTAACTTTTTCAAATTAAATATATCTTTAAGATTGTTTCATACATTGAAAAGCAGACTTCAGTTCATTGTTTTTCATAGATGATTGTGACTGAGTTTTAGCTATAGGCTTTAACTTGTATTTGTATTAAATAGGATTTCAAAACAAATGTGTTATAGTAGAAATTCAAAAGAACTGTGATGAAATCAGATATTTTTAATGCTTATCCATCCTGATTTCTTCTGATGTTTTTAATTTTTATCCACTCTGGATGCACATAAAAAGCTCTTTTAATTGAGACCATGAAAATTTTTTTAGAATATCAAGTTTCATAGAAATTAACTGGACATATTTCAGCTTTTCTCTGAATGGGGACTAACAGTTGATTCAGTAATGAGACAAATGTGCAATTTCGAGTGAATTTAGTACTAAGGATTTAGATCAGATGTGGACAGCTGCAAGTGGTCTAAGTCTTTCTGTCTCTACAACTCTTCTAGTTTCGAAATACAGAAGTGGGGCTGTGGTGTATTTAAATGGGTGAATCATCACTCTGGGGGCTTCCAGGAATAGGTAAATTGCTTCTTTTAGCTTGAGTAAGAGCAGTTTGGATACTCTGGAAGAATCACAGAAACAGCCTTGGGGACTGCACTTTATTCATTCTTGCTCTAAATGTTGGTTTCTCATGCATGTGCATACTGCTCCAATTTAATTTATTTTGTCCACTACTTTTAGCTTCATATTCCTTTTTCACATACCAGTCCATCCAGGATTTTTCCCTTCTTGCTTTTCTTCACAACTGTCTGTTCCAGTGATTTTGGATACTTACCAGGTTTTCTCCCATTTTGATGCCAACAGTAAGGAATCAGCCCACTGTTTTCCCATGCAACTTTCAGTCATTTTGTTCATTATTGTTAGATTTGTATTTGCTCTTTAAGTGCTACATATAATAATGAACTATTTGCTTTCCTAATCCCAGTTTCTCTTAATGCACATCAGGTTGTATCATGGCTGGAAAAGAAATATAGAACCAGGAGTGAATGTCTCATAGAACTAGTGTTTGAGGTATTACTATTCCATTAATTTATCTAGATGCCCACTTAGTTGAAGTCATGAAAAGAAAACATTCAGCTGATGGTAGTGCTAAGTAGATAGCACTTGTTTGAGTTTTTTAGTAGCCGATATATCTAGCCACTTGGATGTATTTTAATGACCAGAAATCTAGAATGCAATTCTCAAAGGATCAAACCTGACCTTTATTAAGACAGTGATGTCCACAGCAGACCTAGCAGTGTGCCTCAGTGCACTCTTTAGCTTTGTCTCATGGTAGTTTGTGACCGCCACTTATATGGAAATGGTAAATGAGCAGTTTGCAGAGGGTCATCCCCCTGCTTCTGCTAACTGATGATAAATTACCAGTAAAGACTGGTAAAAATGCTTATGGCTATATATAGGCTATTTCCATGCTACACTGTTATAGTGCTATTCTGCTTTCAACATCCTGTGGAATTCTGGGGTTTGTAGTTTCCTGAGGCCAAAGAGCTCTCTGGCTGAGAATTCTAAATGCCCCTCCCTAAACTGCAAACCCCAGGATTCTATAGGATGTTGAAAGTAGAATAATAGCACTATAACAGTGTAGCGTGGAAATGGCCATAGAATGCACTCCTATCATTGTAATAGCAATACCCTTGTGGGACACTGCAGGGTACTTCTCTGGGCATAGAAGAACACCCCCGCTTTGTTACTTTTACAGAAACATCCAAATTAGACTATAGTAGAGTGAATGCATTCTCATAGCTACATGCCAGAGGTGAGAACTGAACTATATAGCTGCTTTTGTTTTCAAAGAAGAAATTTCATTAGGTATACTAAAATCATCCTGGTACCTTCGAGCAAATCCAATGCAAATTGATTGAAACATTTTTGATCCTTCAGGTATATCTAGAATTGTAATGCAATCAGTTTCTGAAACATTTTCCCACAAAAAAGAATAGACATCTGGAATCTAGTGGCCACCTGTTGAGAATGGAAGTGTTTAGAAAAGCTATGATTTTCCCCTTCTTACAAGGAAACATTTATCTATTTGAAACATACTGATTTTACACTGCCCCCTCCAATTTACATAAACAATACTTATTCTCATCCTGTTACATAACCTTTATATCAAGAGTACACAAATGCCTTCAGCCCAAGGGCTAAATTCAGAACTTGGCATCTTATTTTAAAATTACATTCATCACACAACAGTACAGAAAGCAATTCACTGGATTAGTCATCACTAATATGGAAAGTTTTTTCTAATGGTTAAAAACATGTAATATTAAAAGCAACAGTCAGAGCATCAGCAGCACTAAAGTTGAACATCCTTATAAAGGAACTAGTTGCTATGTCCAGTATTCTTAGAAATACTGGGGGTCTTAAATTTCCATCTAAAACACATTAGTGAGATGGCTAAGCAAATCCTTCTCAAGGGGGAATTTCCTCATGTAGGTATCTGCTTTTGGACCATCCTGTGTTGCATGACTAGAGCTCACCAATTCATGAGACTATATAAACTAGGATCATTTACTGTATGGGGGAAAGATTAATGCTGGAGGAATTGGTAGTTGAAATAGTTCTCTGTGAATGTGTCTTCTGAGCAAAATTAAAAGACATGAGGCAACACCTGCTTATTTCAGTATGTCTGTTGCTTTCAACAAAAGTATGTAGACTTTTTTTTATTGTGTCTGCTTCTCATGGTATGGGATGGTATTTGTGGAAACTGAAGAGAGTCTTTGGCAAATATTTAGAGGTATATTTACTATCAGAGGACCTTGGGAGCAGAGAAGTGTAGAAGGAGGACTTGGTAACAGTTATACTTAATTATATATAATTGTTTTTTACTTGCTCATCACCTTGGGAACCCTTGTTGACCTGGGAGGCAATACAGAATACCATAAATCAATCAATCAGTCCAGTCTTATCTTTGGATACTTCCATTTCATTCATTAAGTTATCTTTGCTGAACTCTATGCAAGGAAGATGTAAACTAAAATCTAGTGATCCACATTGAAGGATGCATCCTTTCTTTACTTTCATCTAAATCCACAGTTTAGATTTTCTTAGCTGTTTTTGCAACCATTGAAGCATTCATATCCTGGTAGACTTTTGAAAGATTTCAGTGTTAATTAGCAGTACTCAGTACTGTGGATCATAATTGTATTGAGTATTTTATAACATATTTCTGTATTCGTTGTTAACTGCAATCAAGTCAATTTTGACATATGGTGATCTTATAAATAAGAGACCTCCAAGTCACCCTGCCATCCACAGCCTGGTCAGGTCTTAAAGACTCAAGACACATGGCCTCCTTTATTGAGTCTATCTGTCTTCCTCTTTTCCTACTGCCTTCTATCTTACCAAGCATTTTTTTTCCAGTGAGTCATATATTATAGGTCCAAAATATGACAGTTTAGTTATCCTGGTTTCTAGGAGAGTTCAGGTTTGCTTTGCTCTAGGACCTATTTATTTATTTTTCTGTAGTTGTCCATAGTATCCATAGAACTCTTCTCCAGCATTACATTCCAAATGAGTTGATTTTTTCCCCATCAGCTTTTCTCATTGTCCAGGTTTCACAATCATATACAGAAATAGGAAATACAGTGGCATGGACAATCCTAACTTTAGTATTCAATTTTTGTATTTACCAAGTATTTCATAACATATTGCCATATTTACCAAGTATAATATCAAATAATACCGATACTTTTTGATATGTTAACTAAAATTCATTACCTTTTCTCAAAAGATAGTTCATGTCATTTGTGTCTAATATTATGTAGACTATAGTTGCAACATGGCTGCTGCATGCCTCTGTCAAGAACAAGGGCCAAAGTATCTTTTGACAATTATCATTCCAGATTACAGTGTATCTTTTATCATATTTTGTCTATTAAATAAATAGGAGATTGAGAGTTAGGTTAAATAGAGGAAATGGTATATGATTAAGTTTACAACAGCCTACCCCTGCAGCTGTTCTCTTGTGTTGTGGTGGTGGCGCTGCTGCTGCTGCTGCTTCCTGTTGTTGTTTTAAGAAGTGGTATATTCCAACTCTCCATGTCTCGTGTACTTTGGCCCTTAAATTAAGTAGCAAGAAGACATGATGAGATTTTCAATATGCTGTGAATGTGAAACTTCCAGGAAGATTTCAAAAACAATTCCGTCTATATAGCAGGGCTTTCCAAATGGTGTACCGTGACATGTTAGTATGTCGTCTGAAGTGTGTAGATGTGTTGCCTGCAATCTTGGAATTCTAAGTTATTATTTATAAATCATGTATTTTTAAAAAATATATGAAAGGTTTTCATGAGATATGTTGTGTCCCCATACATTTTGTTTTTACAATTTGTGTATGTGTCTGTATCTTGTATAAAAGGTTAGTTTAACCTCCAGTTTGCTAGTAAAACTAAATTACAGTAGGACCCCCTTATCCGCAGATTCATTATCCACTGATTCAGTTATCCGCGGTTGTCCATGATCAGGCCAATCTGAGGATAACTTGGCCCGATCACGATGGTGGCAGGTGGGAAAAAGAGCGGATTGGGCCTGAGTCTGGCACGGGAGGTGGCGAGGAGTGCAGTCAAGTGCTCGTCACTCTTTCCCCACCGGCCACCTCCGGGATTGGGCCCAGGGCGGGTGACAGGAGGTGGCAAGGAGCGGGATCCCATGCTCTTTGCTCTTTTCCCACTGGCTGCCACCGGGATCGCAACAGGGGTCCTACTGTACTGTACTGTGTCGCAAAATAATGTATGTCTAAAAAAATTTCTGTCACCAACATGAAAAGTTTGGAAAGTGCAACTATATGGAATCAATTCAGTTAATATGGAACCTATAGATGTTACTGGGGCTTGGGTGGGAGGACAGGAAAGTGCTGTGTATAGTATAAAAGTTCTGTATATAATAACACAGACTTGAGGCTTTTGAGAAAAGAACAATAGAATTCATCTAGCAAAGTAAGTGTTTCAGTTTGGCTGTTTATTAAGCTAAGATCTATATTATTCTTGTACCCATGCACTCTACTCTCGTGCTGTTCTTTCCTTCCTCCATTCTTGGCACAAGATCCTGTAGGTGACATAAGCCAGCATAATTCCAGGCTATTCCTGCATATGTATTTTGAGGGATGTTGTGGAAAGAACTGTACCTCTTAATGTAACACACCTTTCCCCTGCTATACAAAGGCAGCTAAGGGATTCCTAGTAGCAGCTTCATTCGCTAGCTTCTGCTTGGCTGTTGAGAGGCACCTGAATGCATTTTGGCTGTCCACAAGCACACAAGGAAGAAGTAGCAGCTTTATGCTAGGAGCAGAGCTGCTCCATCTTCTCCAGGCATTCAGGGACATTCATAACATGGTCAGACACACTCCTGCATCCAAGCAGAGGCTAGGACAGACCTGCGACCAGGAAACTCCCAGCTGCTGTTGCACATCTGGGAAAGAGGAGGGGACAAAGGAGCAGGCTCTTTCAGATGATGGTGTAAGTATGCTGGCAAAAACATGTGTTCTACCAGTGGACTTATTGGTTGTATGTCTTGGCATTCCATTTTTGAAGGATTATAGTTAACTTAATTAGCTTCCTGTTATAGCATAATAGTGTTAACTTCATTTCAAGAAACTGTTTTTCACATAGTTTTATTTTTCTATTGGTTTTGGCTGGTTGCACTCATATTTGGTAATGTTATCCTTTTGGTAACATTAACTGCCTGAGCTGTCTGCTGAGATAAGCCTTGGAGACATGATATTAAGGTGGGTTTAGTCATGAGAGAGAGCCACAAGGTGGTGCTGGGGAATTGCGTTTTTCTACCTCTTGGCCTTTGGGGTTCCAAAGGGTTTATTTTGTTCCCTATACTATGGGGGGGGGATTTTCAAACATTTGAGATAAAATGTCTCCAATATGCAGATAACACCTAGCTTTACTTCTCTAAAGAAATGTCTGAGGTAATGTTGGGATGGATGAGGAGAACAAACTATAGGTTTCAAAAGTCTGCTGATCTAGATGAAGGCTTGCAACTGATTTTGGATAGGGTTGTTCTCCCTTTGACAGATAAGAGTTTGCAACTTAAAATGGTTCACTGGCTGCAGCTCTATCAACAGAACATGAATTTGATTTACTTACATATGTCCTTACATATGTGATTTACTTACATATGTATGCATTATTAAAGGAAAAAAGCTCAAAGAAATTACTGGTCTAAAATATTTCACTAGCATGCTGACAGCTGGTAGAGGCAGAATAAAATACTCTGATTTTCTCTTAGCACCCCACTGTATTTCTGTGCTGGGTGTGTAGAAAATAAGGAGCCTCCTATCTCTGGCAACCAACTTGATTTCTTTGCCACCTTCATATAGTTTGTTGCTGCCTGTAGCTACCAGATTATTCATTGCTGCCTGTGGCTACCAGGTCATAGCTCAAATATATCTACTTTGTGTGGGTCAGATTTTAAAGATGGCATGGAAACTTCGACTGATACAGAACACAGTCACTCAGATGTACCGGTATGTTCAGGCCAGACAATTGAAGTGCATAAAATCTATATTGTACAAGTTGTACCAGTTAATTTTTCTTTACCAAGCAGAATTTAAAGTGGTACCAAGCATTTGAAGCATTTAATGTTTAAACCATACCAGTTATGTTGGGTACATAATTGTTGCTTCTGCTTCTGTGTGCCTTCAAGCGGTTTCCAACTTAACGGCAACTATAGGTCAAACCTATCATGGAGTTTTCCTGGCAAGATTTGTTCAGAGGAGGTTTGCCTTTGCCTTCCTCTGAAGCTGAAGAAGTGTGACTTTTCCAAGATCATGCAGTGGGTGTCCATGGCTGTGCAGGAATCCAAATCTTGGTCTCCAGAGTCGTAGTTAAATGCTCAAAACACTACACCATGTTGCCTATTTTTAACCATAATTTAAAATGATGCTGAACTTCAGAGACCTGCAGTGTTTGGAAACAAGTTGTTTGAAAAGCTGCCTGAGTCCATATGAACCTGCTTGGATCTTAAGATCAGCCTCAGATATCTGATTCACAGGGTCTCCATCTAAATCGCTGGCACTAGAAACAATGTGTTTTCATTGGCGGCCCCATATCTGTGCAGTTTTCTCAAAAGGGGTATACATGTGGCTGTTTTTAAGAGTGTGGTGAGTTAGCTTTAATGTTGCTTTAAACATGCATTCTTTCTGTTCCTATACATAATGGACTTATGGTTTTAATTGTTCTATCTGATTTGCTTCAGAATGGATTTATTTTGAAAGGTAACATATAAATATCAGAATAAACAGACAAATACTTTGCCATCTTTCACTTAGATTTTGGAACAGAGGTTCAAAATGTATCATTTACTTCAAAAGTTTGCAGAATTGGAAAAAAAAATCAGACTTCTTATCTAAGATAAAACTGGACAGAATACAACCTAACTATGGATATCTGTGTATCTCTACATCAAGATAAATATTACTGAGTTAAGTGGATCTTACCCCAAGATAAGCATTCTTAGGAGGGCTAATTCAGGGAACAAGAATATTAAGATACTGTAACAAAAATATCTGTTAACAAATTTGTAACTATTTCGTAACAATTAAATTATGAAAAGGAGGGATATTTTGAGCTAATATTTTCTAGACTGGTGAATGACAGTTATTTTATAATTTAAATTGCAGTTGTGTTTTGTGTATATAATTATGTATTATTACAGAACCAAACTTATTCCAGAGTCAGTATTGTATAGTGATTTGAACCTTGGGCTATGACCGTGGAGACCAGGGTTTGATTCCCCACTTAGCCATGGAAACCTACTGCATGATCTTAGACATGTTATATGCTCTCACCACACAACCCTATGATAGGTTCACCATAGAGTTGCATAAGTCAAAAATGACTTGAAGACACACAACAACAAGAACAACTACTACTACTACAACTAGTACTGTTACAAACTTCACTTTTATTTTAGTTTTTTGGAGCCTCAGTTTCTGATTACTCAGAATTCTGAAAAGTTACACAGTTAATCTATTTCAGAGGTGGGGAAATAAAGCCAGTGGCTATACGCCATTTCACACCAGTTTCTTTTGCAGCTCTCACATTCTCCCCAAAGCCCTTAGAGCTCCCAAATAATTTAAAATATTTTTCAGGCAAAGTGTTATTCATAAGATAGCCTAAAACACAGCCTGAAAAGAGCCCCCAGCCCAGAAAATTAGCTTTAAATGTAGAAAAAGGGACAAAACTGAGGGTGGAAATTATCAGAAGTGCAAACTGGATTGCATTTCCAACCAATTTGCGGATGAAAAAAACTACACAAAGGCAGTCCACCATGAGGTGAACATTGGCCTACATAATTGTCCATCCTTGCTTTAACTAAACACATGATCACAGTCTAGGAGTTCACCTCTTGTATCCTGACTAGTGTATTCAAACAAATAAGAAATACACCTGATGAATACCATATAATTAATTGGTAAAGTTATTTCATTGCACATTAATATTTATAACCAAACTGAATATCAACATTTTATGGTGAGGAAGTTTTAAGGCAGGATAACATTATTTTAGAATAAGGCAATGTTGTTATGGGTTTTAGTTTATGTAGCAAAACTTAAAGGATTCTGATGTGTGTGTGTAAAGCTCTTCACAATTTGGGTATTTCCACATTTGTTCTTTTTAAGTAAGAGGTTTTTGAAGATCCCTGTACATTGATGGCATGTAGCAACAGCATTGATTATGTGTCAGACAGTGGGAGTTGATGACAAAATGTCCACTGTAAAATTTAATAGCATCACTGAAGAAAGTATCATGTGGCTGGTTAGGCAGGTGATGCGGCCCAGTAGTTTGCTGCACAGTGAGCCTCTGTTTTTCCCCCAGTATAATTAAAAGAGGCCATCTGCTCTTTGTTAAATATTTCTCTAAAAGACTTAGGGGTATGTGAGCCTAAGAAATGTTGAAATATTTCTGAACAATTTTAGAGATACGGCAAAGCTAAAATTATTGTTTATTAAACAAGATTGTTGCTTACTGCTTATTACACAGGATTACTTACTATTGCTTTTATGTGTAAGATGATTATTTTTTAACAACTTGTTGAACTATTACGTAAAGGAGCAGTAGCAAATTGATGTCTTCGAAATCTTCAGTACATCATTTTTTTCATAAATTTAGAAAAGGGGGACAGTGACTGGCTTTTTGGAGAGAAACTTGCATAGTTTCTCTATGCAGAATCTGTGCCCCTTGCTTTAAAAACTGACATCTCCACCCCATGATGAATCTTCAACTTTGGGTATATGCATTCCCTTTAAGTAGACGAAGGTTGGCAGTTCATGACAATATACAACAGTATCCTATTTTTAATTCCTCTTTGTCTTTTAAATTAAGTAAATTGTAAGCAAAGTACGTAAAATAGTAAATTGTTTTAGTACTGTATATAGTCCTTTTTTATGTTCACTATTGTATGTTTTTAGTTGTATTGTTCTTTTTTAAAAAAAAAATTGTAAGCTGTTAGCCCACTGGGGATGAGCAGTAAAAGCAGCCTTTAAACACTCTCACAATTGAAATCATATGGAGACAGAACTGGTGTAAGAACTGGCATAGGATACAAAGGTAGTTTCCAAGAAACAAAAGTTCACAATGCACAAATTAAGTTAAGAGCTTCCAGTGTAAGGGTGCCATGACTCCCTTTCACTTCTAGTGTTGTTAGAAATAAGAAATTGCAAAATCTTGTAATGATTTTGAGACTTTTGCCAGAGAAGCCTTGCAGTTATAAGTGAAGAATGATGATATCTGAGAAGACAATTAAGCCAAATTCAGGATGTTAGAAGTATGTTTAGAGTGAAATTAAAAAGAATTCAGAAGTGGAAGAAAGAGAAATAAAACATTAAGAAAGAAAGGTGAGTTTGGACAGAAGGGAAAAGGCGGAAGGATGATTGGAAGCATTGTCTAAAAGGGCCTGACAGAAGACACAGAGAAATGAAAGAGCAGAAGTGAAGAAATGAAGAAATGTGTACCCATCAGCAAGTAAATATATTGGCCAAAATATGAAAACCAAGGATGTATTTAACGTATGTTCAATGTATTTAATTTATATATTTTACTTAGACTTTCTGTGTGTTTGTAAGAGAGACAGAATCAGAAGAACAAATACAATAAGTATATTTGCATGACACATTAAACTATCACCCAGGTTAATTCTGATTTGTTTCCTATCTGAGCTAAAGCCGTGAGTTGCACTACAGAAGATTGCACAAACCATGCCTTATTTACCCATTTTTAGTGAAACATGATTTACCCCTTTCAGCTTGGCTCAGACTGCCAACTTCCTCACAAGTTCTTCTAATCCCTCCTGGCATCCTAGAGGCCTTAGTGACTATATACTACTTTGCCCCATCACCAGCTAACCTCCTAATGGAACATTTTTATTTGGCACATGGAAGTCTCCTTAGCACGCACTACCTTATTTTTCTGGACAAGAAATTTTGAATTCCTAAACTGCCCTGAATGTCTTATCAGAAAAACAGTGTACTAGTGCAATAAGTTAATAAACAGTCTGTACATTATCCAGAATGGATTGGAGTTCCTACATTTATCTGAGAACAAAATCTTGGAAATTTAGATATTAGCAACAACTTCCTTAATATGAGGAGACAAGAAAATGAAATAAGATTGTAATGAAAAAAGGTAGACAAACAGAGGTGTCTGGAGTTAAAAGTAATGTCATCTTATAAGAACTTACCAACAAACAAATGAGAAAAAGTTCATATAATTATGATCCAGATGGAGCAAGCACAAGGTGATAATAATAATAATTTAATTATATATATTACATAATTAATTACTATATCCTGCTAAATGCTGTCTTTTCATTTTACTGTGATTCAACCAATTTGAACAGTAGTTTATTTAGAAAACTGTAGTGAACTTGATACCTTATGCATTATTATTGTTGTTCAGAAGAATATCTCAATGAAGAAAATGCTTAATTTTGCACTGCTTAGTTAATGTTTTTCCAAATTTCAATGCGTTTTATCAAGCCTTGGTATGTGTTGTATGTTGTTCCTTAAGTTACTTGTATGTTGGTAACGAAAACAGGTTCACAAAGTTTATATGAGCAATTTCTTTTACTTCAATTAAGACAGAAAATATTTACTTTGCACTTTGACATTTTCAGTGTTGGTAGAACAAGTATATATTCTCTTACAGTCTCACAAATCACTGTTGTAAAAGAACCTTTTACCATTTAATTCTGAATATGCAAGAGTATTTAGAATCCCTGCATGCCTTATTGTGAGCCTGTTGTAATTGAATTAGATTTTTTTATCACAATTCCCAATGACACATTGTCCATTTTAAGAGTTAGAATATGTTGATGGTCTTCATAGGCGTCTATCTTGTATATTATATTAATAATCTAAACATATATTCTAAACGTGTTTGACTTATTTTTGTTTTCCAAACAACTCTGGCTGGTCTTACAAGAGAATGTTTTAAAGAATTTTTAGTCCATAAAATTTCTGATGACCAAACCTAAAATATATATTAATCTAATGTGTCATTTGTTTTTCCTAGCATTCTCCATCAGAATCCTTCCTAGAGAAATCAGTGCCAGACATGACTCAGGTTAGCGGACCGAATGCCCAGCTACTGAAAAGTGATGATTACCTTCCATCAGTTGAGCAGCAGCCCCAACAGAAGAAAAAGAAGAAGAAAAACAATCACATTGCTGCAGAAGGTCCCAGCAAAGGATTTGGCAAGGAGGGCTTTCTTGGTGGGCTTGACAGTCAGGACCCTACCAGGAAATCACTAGATTGTTCCCAAGAAGAGAAGAAGAAAAAGAAAAAGCCTAAAGTGAAAAAAGACCCAAAAGATCCAAAAGAACCGAAGGAGAAGAAGGAGCCTAAAGAACCCAAGGCTCCCAAAACCCCTAAGGTCCCTAAAGAGCCAAAGGAGAAGAAAGCTAAAAATACCACACCAAAACCCAAGAGCAACAAAAAGTCAAGGTATCTAGTTTTTGTTAATCTGAGTATTCCCAATATAATACTTTATTATAAATGCAATCTTAAAATGATATTTAAGTTGTTGGGAACCCTAGAATGATAACCAGAAAATAATGACTTTTTTATTTGTTGATTTCCAAAATATCTAATCTAGAACCAGGGGATGTGAACTGGGTGAAATACTGCATTATTTGTACTAACACTTACCTCTGATTTCCTAAAATGACAGACATATTACATGTGCAGCTATAGACAGAAGGTCATTGGCTCAGTTTTCATTAATTGTATAGATCTGTGAAAGAACTGGATTTACTAGAGAAGGAATACTACGTTAATCAAGCTGCCCTGTCTTTCCTTTCTTAAAGTCAGGATTCACATCCTAATTGTTTGTAGGAATAGAAATGCACTTGTACTTATGTGGCATGCATGGATGTGCAGTAGATGAGTGAAGAGTCTTAGCACACTTTGTCAAATGCCCTGACCCTAGAAACACATTGCTATAACTACAAGAATGTATCAGTGAACGAGACCAATGTGTTTCAAAAGTTCCTTCTTTAAAAAAAAAATTTGGTACCAGAGGGAGAAGTAACATTGAAAGAACATGGGATAGTCTTCTGCACCAAAAAGAGAGAGAGAGAGAGTTGAATAAGGAAACAAAAATATTTTGACCCTTCTAGTGATCACTTGAAAGTTTCTTCAAAGATGAGTCCAGGGACATTTTATTTCACTAGCTTCCCCTTTTCTTACAGTGTCCCATTTTCTTGTCCAGACTTCTAAATCTACAATTTTAAAAATGTTATGGAGTAGCTAGGGATGCAGGTTTATCAGTTCTTTTTTTCTTTTTTTTTTAATTTTCTTTTCTTTGCTGTTCATATAGGGTTAAGAAGGGATTCTGTGGGCAGTTGCTATTTACCTTTCCCGTTGTAGGCAGGCATACATGGCTGCAGTAGGATTGGCTAGCCGGTCATTTCCACACAGTGTCGCTATAACATTATAACAGTGGGTTGTTGTCAGTCCAGGAGCCATGTTCCACATGACTTCATTATTATCTAGCTGCTATCCCTTCCCCAAGCATTGCCAAATCGCCATATTCTGTTTACAGAAAAAATCCATTAAGAGCCTGCTATAGCGCTTCAATCCCATCAGCCATGGTAGTGTGGTACTGTTGTAGCGCTTGATAGCGCTTCGTGTTATGGCAGATCCATCAGTGGATGGGCTATGGGTGTGGCCAGCTCATTCCTCCCTTAGCGACTCCCATGGTGTGGTAACTTCCTGTCACCTCTCCCTGTTTATTTTAAATGTCTCCTTTGAGTCAAAACTTTTTCTTTTTTTAATACATTTTTAAATAGTATAGGTCAAAAGTGTAATGGTATACTGGCATCTCATGCTGTTACAACATTGCTGCATTAATTCAGCCCCCCCACAACCCCCCCCCCAAAAAGTCACGGCCCAATGAGGGAAGGTGAGGCGGGGTGAAGGCAGGGCACAGGAACAGCCAAAGATGCTGTAATGCAGAAGGAACGCTAGTGGCAGTACTGCTACCCTTCCGCTTCAGGGGGAAGGGTGCAGAAAAGAGTGTCCCTAACCTGGCAGCATTGTGTGAATGGTGATGCTGCCATTGTAATGGTATAATGTGCTAATGGCTTCTAGTGTTGAAATGGCTGTCTCCTTCTCTTTTCCAGTGCAAGCTTTAGTGAATTGTTTATTGCAGACATACTGCCAACACCAAAAGTCTGTGTTTCTCCAGCCCTCCTTCCCTGTTGTTCCAGTGCTGATACTGCTAAGAAAAAAATCTTCCAACTAAACAGAGGAGGAAAAAGAAACAGGGAAGGTTTAATGGGCATAAAAAGATTTTTTTTTTTTTTAAAAAAAGGAACTTCACTTTGAGAGGCTTTGTTAACTGAGGTATGACTATATTACCTTGAATAACTCGTGGAAGATGGTAATACATTTGATAAAATAGAATCCTGTTGTAACAATACATGGATTAGTCTATACGGTGTTTAAAGATGCTTTGCTGTCCTGGAATATAAACAGTGTTTATTATAGCAGTGAACAGCACTCCTTGTAGATGTTTTGATACTAAACATGGGACGGTCTCAGTTTTTATATATGTCTAGAACACACACTGGGGATAAGTAGGACTGGAAAAGGCTTTTAAAAATGTGACTTGATTTTGAAAATAAATTCAAGAATAACTTATTATCTGTGAATCAGTGGCTGCTCTAGATGTGTAGAAACGTTTTTTCATTTTTTTCTAGATCTAAATTGAGTTTGAGAATATGATTTTGTTGTCAGTTTCCCTTTTCCAAACTCTTGATCTCAAGGGGTGATACTCTGGAGTAGTCAAAATTGACTTTCTATAAATTTGTTTACTTTTAAATAAAAAAGAGATACTAAAAGAGGCTAAACTATGTTTTTCTGAGGATGCTGGTATAGCATTTTTTCCAGAGACTGTAGAAGCAGCTTCCCACCTCCTAGTAAATTCTTCGTACGTTGATTATATTCTGTTTTTGTTTTTCTTGTTTGTTTGTTTTTGCCATGCTAACTATAATTAAAATATCTTTCTGTCTCTTATGTCATTGAATAGAGAAGGAAGCTGAATCGTAAAAACTTAGAACTCTTGAAAAGAGTCCCCAAACATTATATTGACAGACTGAGCAAATCAGAAGTCTAATATTAATCATAGCTTTTCTGCACATTTATAAGGGCTGAACTCAGTTTACTGATCAGTGGAGATGTTGTTTAAATCAATGCAACATCTGTAAAAGAAAGTTGCTCTTGTAATCCAGGGAATGCCAAAGGCTTAGAAATCTTTCCAGTGACACTCATAATTGAATCAAGATTTTAAGTGATCAATAGCTTGAACCATTAATCTATTAAACAATAACCGTTGAACTGGTCAGAGATATGTCATTTATTTTCTTGATCTGTTGCATTTCTACAGATGAGAGGAAAATAATAATGCAATAGGAACATGAAAAACAATTCAGATAAATTATGAACGCCACACCATTATTGTGGATACTACACTTCTTCTGTGCCTAGATTGTGAGCAGAAGGTGTGCAGCTCAATTTCAAGTCCATTACTAGTTTGTAAGGATGCATCTTAGAGATTAGTAGTTGATTTACTCAGGTTCCTTCAAATTCCCCTTAGCAGTTGAAACCCATCCAATTGAATGATCGGTTCTCCTTCCCAAGTGGACAGCCAGCATATTGTAGTGGTTTGAGTATTGGACTAAGAGTCTGGGAAACCACAGTTAGATCCTCAATTGGCCATGGCCACAGTTCAGATCGTCACTTCTCTTGGGCAAGTCGTACACTCTCATTCTCAGAGGAGGACCGTGACACCCCCTTCTCTGAAAAAATCATGCCAAAAGTACTTCATAACAGATTCACCTTAGAGGCTGCATAGGTCAGAAGTGACTTGAAGACACTCAACAACAGACCTCTTCAAATAAGGGCTCTGTCACAAACTTGATATAAGTTGTGTTGAATTCACATTGATTCTTCTGTTTCCCAACACAGGCTGGGCAGAAGTACTCTCAACAGGAGTTGGCTTTACACCATCACTTATCAGAATGTGTAGACATCCTGGCTGGTATTCTGCCAGTGGTATATGCTAATAAAAGAGCATGCCACACAAATCTTAAATCAAAAGCTTCCAGTTATAAGAGTCAGTGTGTTTAAGTATCGACCAGTCTTTCAGCCATACCATACAAAGTGCATAAAAATATATTCTCAAATCGGGAAGTCCCAGACAACCTCTTTGCTTCACATTTTGGAGAACTTTCATCTTCACTTTTGGTTTTTCCCTTGCCACAAAAATTTAGAAATGTCTTTTTGCCATTGTTTAAAAGGTTCTCATTAACTCTTATCAGAGTTGTCTGAAATAGAAAAAGCATTTTTGGTAATATGTTCATTTTGATAACTGCTATTCTGTCTAATAAAGACAACTTCAGTTTAGACCAGCACTGAAATTTTAACTCAATATCATTCCAAATTTTTACATAATTATTCTGAAATAACTTCTTATTTTGAGTCTCAAAAAAACCTCCCAAATATTTCACATTTTCACAATTTTAAAACCTGTTTTTTCCATCAATAGACCAGTGATTTCCTTATATCATCGCATGATATTTCCAAAGTATGATAAACTCAGATTAGTCATTTTGGATTCTAGTGAGAGTTCAGGCTTAATTTATTCTAATACCCATTTATATGTCTTTTTGGCAGTCTGTAATATCAACTGAACTTTCCTTGAGTACCACATTTCAATGAGTTGATGCTCTTGCTGTCAGTTTTCTTCACTGTCTTGCCTTCACAACTATACTTGGAAATTGGAACTAGTTAGGCATCTATATTTGCTAGAGTTAGGGGAGCAGGACCCCTGCAAATGTGGGAAAAGTGCAAATATCAAAATATGTGTATGTGTCTTGTGGGAAGGGGGCCGAGAAATGGTGGGGAGACGAGCATTCAGAGTCCAAGCCAGGTCAGGGAAAGGAGATAAGCAAGCATGCTGACCCTGTACCTCCTCTCTCTTGCCCATCACCTTTTTTGGGTGTGTGGATAGCATTGGAATAAGGTTTTTAGTGCTGAGAAATCAGGCTATGAACCATACTTAGCTGGCTAGGGAGCAGTTGGTAGAGGAGGACCAGAGAGGGCAGTTTAAAGGGCTGCATGGCCCTGATCAGTGTGGCTGAGAGGGAGTGTTCCCCTGAAAAAGAAGCCTTTGAGGTGGGTGGGGCAGGGGTTGGAGAGACTCTCAAATAAGTGAATCCATGAAAGTTGAACCTGCAAATGTGGAGGGTAGACTGTACTGTGGCCTCGATAATTCTTACTGTCATGCCCCTGCCCAATGTCCTATCTCTGTCCTGGTAGAGCTGATAAATCAAACAAAACTGAATATCTCCCAGCTTGTTACTTCCAGGCAGTAAGCAAAGAGTCATAAATAAAATCCAACATAAAATCCCAACAGGGTTTCACGGCAAGGGAGGGTCCAAGGTCAATCTGAGCATTTGTCAAGGCATCCAGCAAGGTGCCAGGTCAGATGAGCTCTGATAACTCCTGGAGGGCAAGGATGCCAGATAAATAGACCCAAAGCCTGGCACAGCTGTGCCTTGATTGATTGTTGCCGGTTATAAATTCTGAGAGAGCGACACTAGGTCTCTCTTTGCTGCCTCTGCTGTGCGAAGCTGGGTCTAGGTAAGTGTTCTTCTCTGTTGGAGCTGGTACCACCCTCTCTTCTGTTTCTGGTACTGTAACCTTTCTCTGTACAGGAGGTCCTGGCATGTGCCCTGTATCAGTCTCGGGAGTGCCCTCTGCTTCAGACTCTTGAGTCAACGTCCATGCTCTGGAAGCAGGGCATGACACTCCAGGACCCAGACAGGCCTATTCCCAACAGCCACATCCTAAAGACATGAGAGGGACAGTACTTTTGGCAGCCAGTGCAGGTGGAAAAGGAAGATCTCTTTTATTAGGCCACAGCTGGTCGGGATGCTAAGGCTGTATAATCAGAGGTCAGGACAGCAGAAAGCTGCTGGAATCTGATGACTCCATTGGTGGTGACAGCTTTGCTGATTCCTGCATTCTCTGTTCGTGTTCTTTGGACCTTGGACCTTTGCCTGAACTGTAGATTCTGTTTGTGTGCACTCTCTCCCTGGACTCTTGGTAAATTCACACTTGGTCCCTTTGGACAGCTTTTGGACTGCTTTAACAAATGCTGTTTTGCAGTTACTGCTGATTACACAAGTTGTGAAGCCTTGGCAGGCAGCCAGCACAGGACACTTTCTTTGCTATTAAATGATACATTTTATACTTGAGGACCTTGTTCTTTTAAATCTTAGTCTTTCATTTTCTTGAATTCACTCTCCATTTTGATTGATGACTGAGCCAATGTATACAATTCCATTGTCTTTAATGTCACCTTAAAGTGATGTGATTCATCTGTGGGCATTATTTTTGTTTTCTTAACATTTTGCACTTTCTTCCTTAATTTGCATAAGTAGTCATTCCAAGTCTGTGCTATTTTCTACAAGTAGCATGTCACACATATCTTAAATTGTAGGTGTTCATTCCTGCAGTTTTCCTGCTTCCTCCAACTCTGATACCATTTTCTGTGTGTTCTGGCATGTATATATATAGATAAAACAGGTAAGATTATACAATTCAACCTTGCCTGATCCCCTTGGTGGCCTCTGGTACAGAGTATAGATTATGTATTAGGGCAATCAAATGTAGTAGTATTCCAGTTCTTCTTCGTGGTCTCTGTGCCTTCATACACTAGGAGCTTTAGCGCCTGCGCGGTACGTTCGGAAACTTCTAGAGCTTGTTCGCTTGGCAGGAACCCCTCCCCCACGCCGGTACTGCGCATGCTCCTCCCGCCGAGCAACGGTCTCTCCTCAGTTCTTTTTTCGTCCGCCGCCGCGTACGGAAGGTTCTTTAGTTTGTTCCTCTCACGTCGTGCTTGGCTTGCTGTTTTTTCACGGTTTTACGGACTTTCGGACTGTCTTTGACCTCTTTTTCGGACTCCCCCTTCGGTTTTCGTCTTTTTGGATTTCGGAGTTTGGCGTTTCTTCGTCTTATGTCCGCGCTCTTTAAGAAGTGCGTGTCCTGCGGCCGCAAGGTTGCCCTCAACGACGGCCATAAGGAGTGTCTCTTCTGTTTGGGCGAGTCCCACAACATCCGGACTTGCCCAATTTGCATTTTTTACTCCCCAAACTCTTCGCAACCGCTCCGCGAGACTCAAATCTTATTGTTGGGAAAAAGTCTCTGCGGGCGATAGACGACACCTCCACTTCCAAGATGGCCGACAAGAAGACGACCACGCCATCGACGGTATCGGCGGCTGCCGTTCCGTCCACCTCGTCGGTATCGGGCTCGGTACCGACGAAAACGCCGATCTCGGCGTTACCGAGGATCCCGAAGCTGTCGGCGGCTCCAAGTCAGCAAAAGGATCCTCGACGGCGAGGAAGGCTGAGGCCCCCCTTACGGAGACGCCTGCTAAACGCCCTGCTCCGGACGGAGGCAAGGGCAAGGAGAAGGAGAAGAAGAAGAAGAGGAAAAGAAGCGCTCCCCGGCTGGGGACGCTCAACCTCCTACTCCTCCTCCTACTCAGCAGCCTTCCAAAGGGCGAGGCGAGTCCGTCGACCTCTCGGAGGATGAGATCGAGGACGTTCCCCAACAGCGCCCGGACTCGCCTGTGGCAGACCTCCAACCCTGGTGGAGGAGCGCCACCGCCCTCTTAGCCGTCGCAGGTCGGCCGACCTGCAGCAGAGAGAGCCCTCTGCTTCTCCGGAGCGGCGTTCGACCTCCTTCGGTCCCGGTCCCGCTCTTCCGAGCGTCCGGTGGCCTCGCCGCCTCCGAGGGAGACAAGAGAGGAACAACCTCGCTCGTGCCTCCAGATACACCTCGGCGTCCTACGTGGCCAGGTACGCGAGGGAATCTGAATGGAGAGAGCGCCCGGCCTCCTATCGGTCGCATTCGCCATCGTACCGGGATCGGTACCATCGTGGCCCGAGTCCCCTGGGAGACCTTCCGGAGGTCCCGGTCACCTCGTCGACAGCGCGAATCGCGCTCGCCTAGAGGGGACGAGGCTCGGTCCGTCGACGCCGAAGCCGATCTCCGTCGGACCGCCGCTCCTTCAGCCGCTCTCCCTCCCCTCGATATCATAGGGCGAGGGAGCCTTCACCACGGTATCGGGCGATATCGCCACCTCCTAGGGTCACGGCAACGGCGACGCGCCCTACGGAGTCGGTGGTGACTGAGCGGGCTACGACGACGTCAGCCTGCCAGACTACCCCGGTCACCACCAAGAGGGTGAAGTCAGTGGTCAGCCATCCCAAGCGGGACGCTGCTGCTACCACCGCCCCGGCTGCGGAGAAGCCTAGGAAGGCAACACCTGCGGCGACTACGAAGGAGCCGGAGAGCGAGCGGCGAAAAGGACTCACCGAGCTCGGAGTCGTACGAAATCGAGTGCGGAGTCTGAGGTGTCTGAGGCGGCCTCCCAGGAGTCTCCTCCGTTGGGATTCGGGGACCCGATCCCAGATTCTGCTCCAGAGGACGTCCACCAGTTCTCTGCGATGCTGCTCCGCATGGCCACTACCCTCGGCCTTAAGATCGCCGATGCGGAGCCGGAGGATGACGATCCAGCCTTCTCCGTTTTCGAGGAGAAGCGACCTTCCAGGCCCCGCTGCCTCTCCTGCCCCGGGTATCCAGACTGGTGAAGGCCGCCTGGGATAGACCGGCCTCGGCTCAGCCGATACCGCAGCGGTTAGAACACCTCTACAGGGTGCAGAAGGATAACGCCGGTTATTATTTAATCACCCTGCACCGAACTCTGTGGTCGTCGAGTCCGCGCAGACGAAGGGCTCCGGCAGGCAACACACCACTCCGCCGGACAAGAGGGCAGGAAGTTGGACGCCTACGCAAGGAGGTTCTATTCAGCTGCCTCCTTGCAGATCAGGCTGTCCAACACTCAGGCTTGCCTCGCGGCATACCTGAAGAAAGTGCTCGATCGCCTGCAACCGGCGATGGAAGCGGTACCGGAGGACATCCGCCAAGCCTCCTCCGTGATCTTCAATGAGGCTATCTCCATCGCTCGGCACCAGATGGCCTCCTCCCGGCACGCAGTGGAGATCGCCTCCCGGGTCATGGCGGATCCGTCGGCCTCCGCCGCCATGCTTGGCTGCGACCGGCTGACATCCAGGAGGACACCAGAAGGAGGATTGAAGATCTCCCCTTCGACGGTGAAGGCCTATTCAATTCGTCCACAGACGAAGCTTTGGACAATCTCGTCAAGGCGAGACTGACCGCAAAAAAGATCGGGCTGCAGCCGGCCACGCAGGCCCGCAGGACCTCCACCTTCCGCCCATCCTGGCGACGATCTTCCACCTCGTCGTTCCAGCGTTCGGCCCAGTCTGGACAGTCGAGACCGTCCTCCGGCTCATCGGCCAGACGCACGATTAGGCGGCGCCCGCCTTCGTCGAAGAAGTCCTCCTCCGAGACAAAGTCTCTGTTTTGACGTGCCTGGCAGGACCCACCAATACCCACTCTTCAGCCTACCATCAGCGCTCGGAGACCGACCGACTCTCGCTCGACACCTAGCGGAGTGGCAGTATGTCACTACGGACTCTTGGGTGCTTTCCATCGTCCGTCTTGGCTACGCCATCGAGTTTCTCGATATTCCTCCTCGCGGCGTTTACTACTCCACGCCGTCGAGTCCGGCCCTCCTGGAAGAGATCCAATCCCTCCTCCAGAAAGGGGCGATCGAGCAGCTCCCGCAGGAGGCCAAGACCACCGGCTTCTTCTCCAGGTACTTCACGGTACCGAAAGCCGACGGTACCCTCCGGCCGATCCTAGACCTCAGAGGGGTGAACTACTACATCCGCCCCAAAAGGTTCAAGATGGTCACGATACCGTCGATCCTACCCTTCCTACATCGAGGGGACTGGTTCGCCTCCATCGATCTCCGAGACGCATACTTCCATATCGCCATTCGCCCGCAGCACAGACGGTACCTCCGCTTCGCAGTCGACGACACCTGTTACCAGTACAAGGTGCTGCCGTTCGGACTCTCGACTGCCCCAAGGGTCTTCACCAAGTGCATGGCCCCGGTGGTATCCTACCTGCGGACGAAGGGCGCTTCCGTCTTCCCCTACCTCGACGATTGGCTGTTGGTGGCGTCCTGCAAACAGAGACTTACCACGACGTCCACATGACGTTGTCACTCCTGACCCGCCTTGGTCTACGAGTGAATCCGAAGAAGTCCCACCTCGAGCCGGCGAGGATCTTGGACTTCATCGGGGCGACGCTCGACTCGACCTCCGCCAGGGCGTACCTTCCAGAGTCTCGAGCACGAACCTTGATCCGGGCCGCCGCTCACGCTCGTACGGCCCCGACGTTATCTGCGAGAAGCGTCCAGCAGCTCTTGGGCTACATGGCTGCGACGACCGCTGTGACATATCTCGCCAGGCTGAGAGCAAGACCTCTTCAACACTGGTTCGTCCGCATATTCGACCCCCTGCGAGACGAACAGACACTCCGACTGCAGCTGCCGGGAGACGTCCGCTCATCCCTCCGATGGTGGCAGTCACGATGCAATCTCATGTCAGGGATGCCTTTCCAACAGCCGACACCGAAGGTGACGGTAACGACCGACGCCTCCCTGTATGGATGGGGTGCCCACTGCGGCGATCTCAGAGTCCGCGACAGATGGACCGACGACGAGACCGCTCTCCATATCAACGCGCTGGAGCTGCTCGCCGTCTGGAAAGCCCTACGGGCGTTCCGCCATGCCGTGGCGGGGCGCACGGTCCTGATTCTGACGGACAACACCACCGCCGTCTGCTACATCAACAGACAAGGTGGGACTCATTCCACGACCCTGCTCGACATCGCGCTCGACCTGTGGGAATGGTGCATTCGCCTGCACACGCATCCCGTGGCGGTTCACCTGGCCGGGCAGGAGAACACCACGGCAGACGCCCTCAGCAGGGACACCTCATCCCATCACGAATGGTCTCTCTCCGGAGAGGCGTTCAGACTGATTCGGGACCGCTGGGGCGAACCATCGATCGACCTCTTCGCGACCAGGGAAAACGCGAAGTGTCGCCGATTCTGTTCCAGAGCGGGCCACGATCGTGCCTCCATCGGGGACGCTTTCCAGTTTCCGTGGACCGGGGAACTCCTCTACGCGTTCCCGCCGTTCCCGCTGCTCGGCCGGACGATATCGAAGATCCTCGCCGACCGAGCCGACGCGATCCTGGTAGCCCCGTACTGGCCGAGGCAACATTGGTTCGCACCCCTGCTACAAGCCGCGCGAGACGACCTGCTCCGGTTGCCACCGACACCGGACCTGCTCTCCCACTCCGGCGGCCGAGTCCTCCATCCGGACCTGCCACGCCTGGCCCTCCATGCCTGGAGGATATCGCACTAGACGATCCCGTGCTCGGTACCGTCCTCGTCGCGGCCAGGAAGGAATCCACCCGTCGCAACTATCAATACAAGTGGCGACGCTTCCTGACCTTCGCTAACGAGAGGAGTGAGCCGGTATCGCCCGCGGGGCTCTCGACCGTCCTGCACTTCCTCCTGCACCTCCGGCAACAGGGCCTGGCGTTTCCATCCCTGAAGGTGTATCTCTCCGCGATCGTGGCATACCAACCGCCACGATCTGTGCTCGGCCTTCTTCAGGAACGATACCGTTAAGCGGTTCCTGAAAGGACTTCATCATCTCTACCCGCCGGTATCGCCGCCGCTACCGCCGTGGTCCCTCTCGCTGGTGCTCTCGCAGCTGATGAAGCCGCCCTTCGAGCCGATGGCGACCTCGGATGACAGGCTCCTGACAATGAAAACTGCCTTCCTGGTAGCGGTGACCTCAGCGAGGCGAGCGGGTGAGATCACAGCTCTTCGTTCCGATGAGCCCTTCACGGTCTTCCACAGGGACAAGGTGGTCCTGAGACCTGACATCTCGTTCCTGCCAAAGGTGGTGTCCAGTTTCCATCTCAACCAGGACATCATCCTGCCTGCCTTCTTCCCGAACCCGACGACACCGTTGGAGCGGTCCCTCCACTCCCTGGACGTGCGTCGGGCATTGGCTTTCTACAAGGACAGGACTGCTTCCTTCCGACAGACACCGCATCTCTTTGTTTGGTATGGGCGACGTCGGAAGGGCCTAAAAGTGTCCACCCAGCGCTTCTCCAAGTGGGTGGTGAGGACTATTGAACTGGCGTATGAGCTCGCGAGGAAGCCTCCGCCAGTCCTGCTTCGAGCCCACTCCACCAGAGCTGTGGCTACTTCTGCGGCCCTCCTGCGAGGAGTTGACCTGCATGAACTCTGCCGTGTGGCGACCTGGTCCCAACCATCGACCTTCGTGCGCCACTACAGGCTCGACTGCCGGTCGCGCAGAGATGCCCGGTTTGGACGTGAGGTGTTGGCTTCCGTGCTGTAGGACCTGACCCGCCGTCCGACCGGTAAGCTACACAGTCTCCTAGTGTATGAAGGCACAGAGACCACGAAGAAGAAGAACAGGTTGCTTACCTGTAACTGTGGTTCTTCGAGTGGTCATCTGTGCCATCATACACACCCGCCCTTCCTCCCCTCTTTCTCAGGTCCCTGTAGGTTCTACGGCGGACGACAGAACTGAGGAGAGACCGTTGCTCGGCGGGAGGAGCATGCGCAGTACCGGCGTGGGGGAGGGGTTCCCGCCAAGCGAACAAGCTCTAGAAGTTTCCGAACGCTACCGCGCAGGCGCTAAAGCTCCTAGTGTATGATGGCACAGATGACCACTCGAAGAACCACAGTTACAGGTAAGCAACCTGTTCTTTCTTTTAGAACAATCTATAGTTTTTCATGATCTACATAATCTAAGGCTTTGTTGTACAATGGCCCCTCCATATTCACGAGGGTTCCAGATGCAGAACTCTCATGAAAGTGGAAAAAACAAAAATAACTCCCCTGTCTTCCTCCCATTCCCCTCTGAAGCTCACCCCACCCATTCCTTTGTCTCTGCCCCCGGCTTTCCTGGGGGGCAAGGGGAGAGAAACGACAAAGTGAAGAGCTTACCGGTACTTCCTCCTCAGAGAAGAATGGGGTTCTTTCATTCCAGCAACTTCTGGTTGCCATCTTGAGAAGAGAGGGGTAAAAGCAAAGAGCACCTGACCAATCAGCAGCCATGACACAGCAGAATGTGCAGCCACATTGTAAAGAGGGCAGGAAAAAGGGGGAAATAAATCCATTTCAAATACAAGTCTCATAAGCCTGAGGTGAAGAATACAAGGGAATGGGAGGAGGAAAATTGGGGCAGGGGGAAAGCATGTGCCTTGAGAATAATCAAATTTGCAAAGGTCAAACTTGCAAATGTGAAGGGAGGACTATAATTTATAGAGCACAAGCTGATTTTATTCTGAAATTTTTCAGTATGCTCCATTAGCCAGAGCATGTTTGCAGTATGATCCTTAATGTTTCTTCATTTTCTGAACGCTTCTGGAATTTTTTGTTCAATACAAGATAAAAATCTTTGTTATAAAATCTTGACCATCACTTCTCTTGCATGGGAGTTTAATGCAAAGATCAGATTGTTACTACCATCCCTGATGTCTGTCTTTTTTCCTTTTCTTTTTTTTCTTTTTTTTGATAAGGGGAATGTATATTGAGCATGTTACCCATGTTTTTATTTTCCCTATTTGTTGGCAGATTTTTGTTATAACCTGGATCATTTCCATCTTTATAGCTTGAAACAGCTCTAACAGTATGCCATCTTTTCTGGTGATTAATTTCTTCCAGGTACTTTCAGAGCAACCTCCGCTTCACTTTTTAAAAATTATGGATTCTTCACCAAAAGATTATTCTGATTAAATCTGTTGTCCTTTTATCTCTCTTATATAATTTTCAGTGTATTGCTTCCATAGTCTTTTTATTTTGTCGTGATTTTGTGTTCCCCTCTTGGTAACGTAAAGAGCCAGCATGGTATAGTGGGTTGAGCATTGTACTACAACCCTGGAGACCAGGTTCCGATTCCCTGCTTGGCCATGGAAACCCACTGACTGACCTTGGGTGTGTCATACACTCTTAGCCCAGAAAACCCTATGATAGGTTTGCCTTGGGGTCTCCATAAGTCAGAAATGACTTGGAAGCAAACAACAGAAGAAAGCGTCCTTACCCTTGGTTTAAATTTCCTTTTGCTTTTTCTGGTCTTGTGGGAGAGGTCTCTCATTCTGTCTCTTCTATTGTTGTCTTCTATTTCTCTTCATTGATTTTGGTAATACATTTTTTGTGTCCTTAGATACACATTACTGAATGTTTGTATTCGGGATTCTGACCTTATCAAATTTGTTTTGTCTCTCGTCTGTCCATAATTTTTTGAGGAATTCCATGTGCCATTCACTAAGGCTCTTCTTCCCTCTTTCCTTTTACACTATGTATAGAGTCTGCTTGTCATCCTCTACAATGTTCATGACTGTGATTCAGTTCTTCTGGTTCCTGCTCGATTGAGCTTGGTAGAGCAAAGCTTTTCTTTACCTAGTCTTTACAGGAACATTCTATTTTGCACTGGCTCACATAATGCACTTCTTTAACTTTATTCTATTTGTGAAATTACCATTCATCCTCTGTGCTACAACCTGCTCCTTGTCTTGTTTTTACAGAGAATGGAGCTTCTCTGCCTTCTGTTTCCAGTTGTGCAGTCTGTTTTATATTTATCATTCGGGTGATATCTGTATACCAGTGTCAGTTCAGTCCCTGAAGAATGTGTTTGTAATGAAAAAAATGTTGACCTCACAAAAGAAAAGTCTCTCTTTTGCTTCATTTCTTCCAATTACCTGTGATTATGACCAACACATCTAATTTTCTTGTGTGGTGAGTTTCTTCTTGGATGCCAGCATAGGATCTTTCAGTTTTTCTCCAACTGCCTCTAGTTTGAGCATGAACTTGAGTTAAAGTTATTTTGATAGCTTTTCCATGAAGTTTTACAATTATCATTTAGTCAGACTTTATATTATACTGTCTGACTATCTTTGCTACATTTCATCTCATTATTAATAACCCTCCATTTCTTTTTTTTTCTAATCACTTCTTTTTAAGTAGTTATTCCTAGAATAGAATGCTATGTAATTGTCTGATTGAAAATGTCCTAGTCCTACAAACTTGAGTTTGTTCACGCCAAGTTCTATGTTGTATACATTGTTTCTTGTTTTACAGTTTCTAGCTTCATCTGATTCATGCTTCTCATATTCCATGTTCCTATTATATATGTTTTGCAACTTTTTCTTTCACATCTGGGCATGCCAGCTGCCAAATATCTTTTCAGCTTGAGTCTGTTTGCATCATTAAACAGAGGACCATTCCTATTTGCCCTTTGCTTTTCCCCAGTAGCTGGTGGAGTGTCTTCCAACCTGTGGTCTCATCTTCTAGGACCATCTCATGCTTCCTTTTGAATTGTCTCATCATAGGGTTTTCAGGGTAGAAGGTATTCAGAAGTTGTTTACCTAAATAGTACTCAAGAGTTAGCAAAAATGCTATTTATGTTGTCTCTTAGAGATCTTCCATGAGTGCCACTTCCCACTACTGTTGCTGCTGAGTAGCTTCCATTCTGGAGCTCAGCCACTCTCACCATTGAATCTATCAGTTTTCACCTGTTGATATGGTCTTTCCTCTTCGAAGGGTATGGAAGTAGCATAATCTGGTATCTTTGAGCGTTCCAGTTTGGGTGACAGTGCTTGGAACCTAAATTCTCAGTAGAGTTTGGTCTTCTGACAGTGTTACTCTTAGCTTTTCTGACACACTCAAACCCCCTCACCAAATTAAGTTGTACATCTGAGAGAAGAGCTAAATATCTAGACATAACAGTGGGTGAAGATTCAACTGGAAATTGCCGATTTAAAGTCTACTCTTTTCCAAGCTGAAGATGTCTTAGGGGAGTGGGTGTGTCAGTGATAAAACATGTATGCTTGGTCCCTAGGATTTCTAAATATACGAAAAAGTAACTGCCTGAGATGCTAAAAATCTGTGCCAATCAGTGCAGAAATTACTGAGATCAGTGGACCAATTTTCTGACTTTGGATGAGGCAGCTTTTTATAATAACTTTTTTAATGTCATGAATATGATGTTCTAGGTTTATTTATAATTCTGTCTAAACACTGTAGACTCCTTGATGCTTGTAGATATTCTGGGTCTGTGATAGTCAAGCAGATCCATGAAATTCAGATATTTGTCAGATTCAGATTCTCAAACTATGTTCCTGCTTCTGTTCTTTTCTTCTTCAATCTGAGCACTGTTCTGTTTTCCAGTATGGAGCTAGCCAAGACAGATCACTTCCAGGTCATTGGAATATGGCTTATTATAAAATGAATATCCAATGGCTTCTTTTCTGCCTTGGGATTCTGACTGGTAATTAATAGAAATGTTGTACAGTCCACCCTTCACATGTGTGGATTTGACTTTCATAGATTTGATTATTTGTGAGTTTCTCCAACTCTTGCCCCCCTCTCTTTCGTCAGGCCACGCAGCCTTTTAAAAACCCACCTTTGGTCTTCCTCCTCTTCTGCCACTAGGTGCTAGGCCAACTAAGGTGGCTCACAGCCCAGTTTTTCAGCACCACAGACCCTCTTCTGATGCCCCCCAACATCGAACGAAGGAGATGGGGGAGTGAGAGGAAATATAGGGTCGCTATGCTGATCCACTCCTTTTCCATCTTTTTTCTCTGACCCATTCTCCCCGCCATGCCTCAGCCCTCTTCCAACAGACACAGATACACATTTTGATATTTGCAGTTTTTCCACTTTTGTAGGGATCCTGCACCTCCAACCCTAGATGATGTGGAGGCCTGATTATACTATGAAAATATAGCAAGATAGCTTTGCTAAAAGCAGTTCTCTGCCTTCTGGCAGTAAAGCCAGACAAAGGTGGATTGGGGGACAGGTACACAGGAGTAGGGTGCAAAGAACATTTGCCTATTTTATCATCTTCAGCAAAAAAGGAGTGTCTCAGAGATTGAAGGTGAATGATAAGAAGATTTGGACTCAGCAAAGTTCTTTATATATTTTTTTCATGCAAAATTCATCTTTACTTAACCATGTGCAAATTTTGGTACTTTTTTGGTGATTTTCTCTTTTTCTCTCTCTCCCTTTCTCTCTGTGCAACAAATTTTTCTGCACTCAAAAAATCCATGTGGATTTCTTTCAGAGAAAAACATTGTTTTTGTTTGTGTGCAGAAATATCTTTCTTTGTTTTTTCCAGAAACTGATTTTACTCTTCAGAAAAGTCTCCTATGAAGAAAATTGTGTTTTCTTCACAAAAAGCCGTTTCTAAGTACAGTAATCCCTTGGAAGATCCCAAATAGGAAGTAGTCTTGAATAGTGTGCCATCTTTTATTTTACACAGCAGAGAGAAAATGGTTGAAATTACGTGTTCTTGCTTTCAAGAATGAAATAAAGAATTAATCCAAGGATGGCAACTCTTTAAGTCTCTGTCATGAGAATTACAGCAGTGATTGTACACTACTCCATCTCCCTGTTGCATGTATTATGGCTGACCGGTGTCTGTGTGCCCCACCTTGATGCTAGTTGAGAAAGGACAAATGTGGCAGCCACAGGGAAGTGCTGTAATGTTTACTTGACTGGCAAAATACAGTAGTGTGATTATGGCTGTGTCAAGTGTGCATGCTTTTTTTTATGCCTAGATTGCATCAGTCGTCAGAAGGGAAGTTCTAATTTGATTCATTGGTTCCCAAATCTGCAGGTTCTGATCTTGTTAGACTATAATTTCAGAGTACTTGACCATTGGCCATGCTGGCTGTTGTTTCTCAGAAATAAAGTTCAACAACATCTTGAAATCAAAAGTTCAGGGACCCACTGTGGTGGAGAAACCAAATCAGATCTCAGTTACATATATGCATTGACACTTGAGTACTTACTGACAGCAGAATATGAGTAGCATCTTTGACCATAATATAACGATAAAGATGCTGATTTACAAATCAGGAAGCCCTGTTTCAAAACTTCTGTGAACATACCTGTTGGCCTTCAGCTAACTTACCTTACATAGTTCCTATAAGTATTAAATAAAGTATATGAAACGCTTCAAAAATTCAGGAGTCCTATATAAATTCTTAAGGATTTGTTTGTTTATTTAATCCATAAAATATGAAAACCTTAATTTCCATGTTTAGAGGTGAATTTGAAGGAATGTCAGCCTGACAAATTAAATTGCAGCTATTGAATTCCACATATAGTTTAAAAATGTATCTCATATAGAAATTAGTGTGTCAATGTAGTTTTTGTAGCTGTTAACCCTTGTTTTAATAGTAGTGATAAAAGGTAATGAAGGAAGAAGGGAACCACATTTCCATAAAAAAAAAGTTTATTAGGTTTTATCAAAAGTCTTTTTCATACATCTTTTTAAAAACTGGTGTAGACTTTCAATGTATTTTGTGCCATTTTGCATTTTTGCCAGTATTATTTTATTTCCTTAAAATGTTTTCCATCCTTAAACTTGAAAAGCAGTAATATTGTACAAAATTTTGACACAGTGCAGAGATTATAATTATAATTTGTTTGTTGATCAGCACTGCATCAGAACTGTCCCTGAAAAACTGAGGTGAACTCTGGTAGAGCGTGATGGGCAAGTGTAGTTTTGTAGTTTGCTTTAGTGTTTATAACATCATCAAGAACTCTCTCTCTTCAGAATATTTCGTTTTTGGTGAAAGATGGGAAATGAGTATTATGAACCTCAACTAATGAAACAGTTTGAAACGTTTCCTTAGAATTTTAGGGAAACAACCATTGGAAACATATCGTTTTGTAACCTTTTGTATTATGTAATTCAAGAGCTGGCGTGATGTAGTGATATGAGTGTTGGATTATGACTCAGGAGACCAGGGTTTGCCATAAGTTAGAAACAACTTAAAGCCACACAACAACACAATGTAACTCAGAAATTTGTAACTGCCTTTTCAGTGTGGCTTTATGTGACATATGATTATTAATTGTGCGGACTCAGCAGTTTAATAGTTATTGATTCAAATTCCCTAGCTGTAAGAAGTAAAATAGAAGAGTCATAGATAGTCTTTGAAGTCTGGAGGAGAAAGAGTAAAGTAAATTGGGAGGATGAAGTGGACCACTTGTAGTTAAGAGAGTGAAGAGTTGGGCAAGTTAGAGTGAGTTAGTTGTTTTTAACTTCAGTTTGAACATCCTTTCCTGTTCAGTTTTTGACTTATTAAAGCCAATTTAATATGTTGTTAGAGGTAGATTTTAATTTGTGTGAGTGATTGTGTAGGCAAAATAAGGAAATTTGTGAGTTTATGAATGGGTGTCACAACTTATTTTCTGACCCAGAAGTTTCTTCTCATTAGTGTACAGAGGAGCTCTGTCACAGACCAAATGGTAGATGTTTCTCTATAGTTCTCTTGTAAGTGTTGGGTGCGTATGCATAAAAATATTACAACTATCTCTTTCTACCTGATAATGAGAAACACTGGGACGGATGATTACCATGTTGGTGTATGAAAAGCCACTGTATGCCATGATTCTGTCTTTCTCTTTGTAAAATATGTCTTGTGGATACCATTTTCAGTTCAGTGATTGTTGTGTTTAAGTGTAACATGATGGTAGAGAAACAACAGACTTCTCAATTTAATGATTATTGTGTTTAAGCACAACATGATGGTGAAAAGATAACAAACTCAATACTGTTATATATTTTTGATATGTAGTTCCATTTTTAATTTACTCCTGGTTTTGATGCTTCAGCACTTGGTATCTCTGGCTGAAAGCTGAATGCAAGTAAGCGGAATACTAAATCAAGATAAGAGTAAAGCAGCCATAGGTATGGATCCTGTGGTATTCTGTGAAAGAATTGCTGGGGACTCCTGACACTGATAATGATTGTTCTTCCCACATCATTTAAAGAGGTCATACTAAATCTGTTCTTGGATATCCAGGTAATGATTGAGCAGGACAGCTTTTCAGCAATTTGATTATGTGTGAATATTGTAGACAGACCATGTAATTTTGATAACAGGCAACTATAATGTGATTTACATGTGCTTTCCATGATGATTATCCACATATTTAACTGTTATATTACATACTGCTTTATATTCTGGCAACAATTGTTTGTTGGAGTTATTTCCTTACCCTTCACCTCTCTTTTGGTTATTTAAAATTTTTTAGGCACATTTAAAATGCTGGTTTCAATCTACTGTGTCATGTGCCCAACATAGTAAGTTCTCTGTACTTGATGTGATGTCCAGGGCATATTGGTCTGTTATTATTCCTTTTGTATTTGATTGGGACATCAATTTTCCATGAAAAACTATTTTTGATGGCTACCTAAATTGTGGAATTCACCCTCCATAGAGTGGAGTGAGAAGGTAGACCTCCAAGCATTTTTTATGTCAGTTTCCATACTCTGACCATTGACCATGCTGGTAGAGGATGAGAGATAAATGCCATTGACTTCTGGAGATCCACCTTCTGTCCACCCCTGCTTTAGAGATGCTCAGACTTGAGTATCGTTTCAAGATCTCTATAAAGTAAAGCTTCATTTTGTTAGACTTAACTTTTTGTGATCAGGATTAACTCAGTAAAGTATGGAAAGTTTAACACCTTCTTAAGTGTTAATTTAATAGTACTCTTATTACTCTTTATCTCTAACTTTTTTTACTGTTTGAGGAAAGCCAATCACAAAGAAGTTGTACCTTGCCCCCATTAGTTCAAATATACTAAGTCTGAACAGGATGATCAAATACATATATGGACATATACATAGCTGTGTATTATTTTTATACACAGTATACATGCTGCAGTAGTGGCAGGTACATATGGCTATCAACGTCTTTCAGGATGCATTTGAAGCTGGAGAACCATTGCCAACAGTTGCCCAGGTAGTTGATATCTGAAGCCAGCAAGTGAAAGTCTGATTTTGCGTTAGTAAGGTGTTTTTTAAAGGAAGGAACTTGCAAAACCATCTCTGAGTATTCCTTGTCTTAAAAAATCCTATGAAAAATTCATGGAATCTCCATAAATTGACAGGTGACTTGAAGACACAGACACACAGTGAAAAGTAGTGATGTGAGTTCTCTTGCAGTTGAGACAAGAGTGCACTGAATGTTGTGTGTCTTCATCTTTTCTTTATACATTACCAGCTCAGAGAATGTTGTGAATTTGTCCTGAATAGTTTCTTTTAGAGAATTGTATTATGTACCAGGTATACAAGGATCCTGGTCTTCCACTATTCTTCTGAAATTAGATTCTGAAGTAAATTGTACACTTGACAAATTGTTCTTTTATTATTATTATTAATTGTGTGTAGCTTTGCTTCTGTTTAAGAAGAGTAGAAATCAATTATTAGAAGTTCCATTTACAGATTGCTGCATATTGTTTAGTAGAAGAAATCTTGGATCACATAGAGGCTAGAAGTATGCAAACGTTGAACTAGGTAGATCTTTGGATGTGACTTGGAGCAGATCTACAGTGTGTTTGGTCTCTAAGTGCTTTTACCAGTGGTAGCAGTATTCCCCTCACCTCAAGTACGCGTTGAAGTGAAGAAAATTTCAGAAGTGGATTTTTCTATGAAAGGTCTGGGCTTTGTTTTAAGTATGCAGTAGTTAGTGTTATAGGTTTGTGGGATTCTTTATGTCTTGAACAGTAGAAAAGTCAGGGAATCACTAGCACTTTGTAGCCTTTTCACATTCACATTTTATCAAATCTGGTCTATGCTGTTCCTCAATATGTTAAGCCATTTACTCATATGCAGTAGTGCACCTAGGGTGCACTAACTGTTATTAAGTTAAATTCTGTGCTTAACTCTGATTTATAGAGGTCACCAATAAAAAGCAATAGCCTGTCATCTTGCTTTACCTGGCAACAGTTCAACTACCAACAGGCTTACCTTTGATTTAAACAAATTCGAGAAATATGTAAAGTTTGGGAAGCAGTTTTGCACTGATTTGATAAAAGAGACCACAAAATGCTGCAGCGCAGGTGTTGAGAGTGTTTGAAAGCTGATTGAGAGAAGCAGATGGCTTTAGTCAGTGGCATCCAGCCAAAAGAGCAGGTGCTGGTCATGTGACCGCTGGTTACCAGGGTAATCTGATTGCTCTTGGCGTGCAGATGAAAGGAAAGGGGCCCAGTGTTCAGCTGTAGTATTGTATAATTTGTGGCAGTTAGAGCGGAAATAAATGCTGGAAATGGAGCCTCATAGTAGGGGAGACTTCTGTCCATGTGTAGTATACACACTAGGACGTTTGGAAAGGGAACCGTTGTACAGATTTGCTTTTTAAAATGATTTGTCTTACAGCTTTTTGAAAGATAGCAAACATTTTTAGTATTGTTGAGTTCTTAGAGCTATTTGCAATTGTTTGTGTATATATTGTGCTTTTTATAATTTGAATTTTTGAAAGTAAATGTTTTTATTCTTCTTACACTTTGTATTAAAATAATGGAGCAGAAATGGTTATTGGAGTGTACTGTGTGTTACTGTCCTTTCATAAGTTAAATATAAAATGAAAGGTTTTCACTTTATAAATGAGCAAGTATCTCCTCCCTTGCATTTCTTCTGTCACTGATTTTGAATACTCAAATGAAATTCTGCTAATGTACTTTGCAAAAGCAATATAAATAACCATGGTCACAATGTTTAAGCACTTAAAAGCATAGCTGTACCAAAAAGGTGGATAGAACTGAATATTTTGACATCTGTTCTTTTGGCTTTTCTGATAGAGCTGTATTTTTGTGTTGCAAGAATGTGCATGTATACATGTACAGTGCTTTTGTAAAAATTATTAGAGGAATTTTGTCTGAGTATTCAGCATTATTTTCAAAGGAGAAGCTGAATATATAGTAAATATTCCTAATAGACTCAAAATTTTCTGTCATGTCTTCTTTGCACATTATACCTGTGCCATTCAGATTCCCCAAGATGACAATTGTGGCTTTGAAGTCTAGCATGCAGAAGGGAAACACCTTTCCTAAATCATCCAGGCAAAAGATTTTACCTGCTTGCTGCAATTATGTGAGAGCAATATAAATGGGGAGCCCCACCAGAAGGCCAGTTCTGTCTTAACCAGAGCCAGGTTTTCTTGTCTGTTAAACTTTCAACTCTTTCCTTTTCCCATTTTAATGCTCACTGTGTTCTGTGACAAGACACCCACTTTAAAGAGAGGCAGAATTCTAAAGAGGAAAGGAATACAAATGCAGGACCTTTACATTACTTCATTGAATAAAGGATATATCAAAGATCAGACTTGGAATATTGCTATAAATCTCATTTCTTCCCCTCACAAATTTATTGGGCTACCATAGTTTTGTTCATTTAGAAAAGATCTGTATACCTTAGAATACTAAAGTAAGAAATGAAGAGCAGTTGCAGTGCTACAAATGGCAATAATAACATACATTTAATACTTTTAAAAAAACAGGTTATAGTTAATAAAATAGGTATGATAAAGTGATTGGAAAATCTTTCTACTGCCTAGTTAGTTAATTCAACCTCTGATAAAGTATACTTGTATTTTAGTAACAAGAAATCAGATTCAGAATCCAGTGCTGTGAAGAAGAAGGTCAACAAGGGAAAAGAAGGTTCAGAACATTCAGATGTAGAAAAAACACCACCAGGATCCCCACATCCTGAAGAAGAAGATGACTCAGGAGTTCAGGTACTGATACTGATAATTAGTTTAGTCCTGTAATTCTCATTTGTGGGTTAGTGTTACAGAAATGAGCTGTGGTACTCCTTCAGCTTATATGTTCTTTCCTCTACTGTGGCCATGAGGAACAGTCCATAGGCTTTCACGCCCCTTTATGTTATTCGCAAGGTTAATATTAACAATGCTCTATTGAAACAAGCTAGCTTCACATTAGGTTTTATGGATCTGATTTCTTTCAATTAACCATATGAAAGTTTCGCTTCTGTTTACCGTTTGGACAACACTGTAAATTGTGGCTAATCTGAAATGAGTGTAGAAGCTTTCCATTTCATTTAGCTATGCTGGAGGAAGAGATTGTGTGTGGGGAGAATAGAATCATGGTGTTGAAAAGGACCAGAAAAGCCATCCAGTACAACCTCCTGCCATACAGGATCACACAGTTAAAGTACTCGAGACATATCACTATCCAGTCTCTTCTTATAAACCTCCAAAGAAAGAAGCTCCAAATTGCAGGGCAACGCATTCCACTGTCAAATTCATCTTACTGTCAAGAAGTTTTTCCTACTGTTTAGATGGAATCTCCTTTCCTGAAGTTTGAAGCCATTGCTCAGTGTCCTGGTCACTGGAGTAAAAGATGACAAGCTTCCCACATCTTTCATATGACATCCTTTCAAATATTTAAACATGGCTATTATGTTACCTCTTACCCTTCTCTTCTCTGGACTGAACATATGCAGCTTTCTAAGCTGCTCTTCATAAGGCATGGTTTCCAAATCTTTTACGATTTTGGTTGCCCTCCTCTAGGCACATTCCCACTTGTCAATATCCTTCTTGAATTGTGGTGCCAAGTACTTGACACAGCATTCCAGGTGAGGTCTAACCAAAGCAGAGTAGAGTGTTACTATTACTTCTCTTGATCTAGGCACTCCTATTGATGCAGTCTAGAATTGCATTGGCTTTTTTACTTGCTGCATTACACTACTGACTCATGTTCAGCGTGTGCTCTACTAAGGTTCCTAGAGCCCTTTCACATGTACTGTAGTCAAGCTGGGTACCACCTATCTTATATATGTGCATTTCAGTTTTTGTGCCTAAGGGTAGTACCTTACATTTCTCCTTGTTGAAATTAATTTTGTTAGTTTTGGCCCAGCTCTGTAATCTGCTAAGGTCATTTTGACTTCTGATCCTGTCCTCCGGGGTATTAATTACTCTTCCGAATTTGGTGTTATGTGCAAAGTTGATAATAATGTCCTCTATTGCATCATCCAAGTCATTGATAAAGATGTCACTTCCCTCTTGGATGAAGAGCAGCCATTGGTGAGCACCCTTTGGGTTCAATCAGTCAACCAGTTACAAATCCACCTAATAGTAGCGTCGTCTAGTCCACATTTGACTAGCTTGTTAGCAAAAATATCATGTGGGACCTTGTCAGAGGCCTTACTACATTCAAGATATGTTATGTCCACAGCATTCTCTTCATCTACCAATCTTGTTACTCTATATATAGTATATAAAAAGAGATAAGATCAGTCTGGCATGACTTGATTTTGAGAACCCCCTGTTGAATTTTAGCGATCACGACATTCCTTTCTAAGTGCTTACAGATTGTCTAATGACGTTCTCTAGAATCTTTCCTGATACTGACTGATGGCTGACTGGACAGTAATTGTTTGGGGCGTCTTTTTTTCACTTGTTGAAGATGGAGATAATATTTGCCGTCCTCCAATCTGCTGGGACTTCTTCTGTTCTCCACAAATTCTCAAAGATTATTGCCAGTGTTCCTGACATTACTTTTACCAGTTCTTTTAATACCCTTAGATGTAGTTCATTTGACTCTGGAGACTTGAATTGTTTTTAGAGTAGCCAGATATTTCTATACAGCCTCTTTACCTATTCCGTGCTGCACATTTACTACTGCATCATCTGCTCCATTATCCCCAGGTTGAGCTCTATTTTCCTTTTTGGAAGAAGAGCAAGAAAAAGAAGATGCTGAGTAGTTCTGCCTTTTCTCTGTCCTCCATCAGCATTTTGCCATCATCTCCACATAGTGGCCTTACCATTTCTTTGTTCCTTCCTTTGCTATGGACGCAAACAAAAAGGTCTTTTTTGTTGTTTTTAACCTCTCCAGCAAACCTGAATTTATTCTGCACTATAGCTTTCTTACTTTCTCCCTACATGTGCTGGGTATTCGTTTGAATCCCTCTTCAATCATATAGTGCTACTCCTCCTCCTTTCCTGTTTGATATAGTTGCCTGAAATAGCCTGTACCTCTCTATTACTACATTTGAATCATGAGACTGATCCCAGCAGCTTTGCTTTGCTAAGAGTTCAAGTTCATGTTGTTTATTTCCCATGCTATGTGCACTAGTGTAAAGGTATCTTGAGACCCTGGATTATTCCCTCTACCAATTTAAAGGTTTTTTTTCCTTCCTACTGTTGGATTTCTGTACTATTTGACCAGTTTTCCCTATAAGATTTAAAATTCCATTATCAAAAGCACTTTATGGACTCCTGCCCGCAATACTGTCTTCTTGCCCCACCCTATAATTCAGTTTAAAGCTCTACTGATCAGGCTTGTGAGACTCCTAGCAAAAATGTTCCTGCAAACTGGTGTGGGGTGCAACTCATCACTTGCCAGAAATCCATTTATATGAAACCACAGACCATGGTCCAAGAAGCCAAACTGTTTCTGGTGGCATCATTTGCAAAACCAGTTGTTCACCTCTACTATTCTTCTCTCCCCTCCTGGACTGTATTCCTCAACCAGAAGGAAAGACAAAATGACAACCTGTACATTAAGGTCTTTCAATTTCCTATCCAGAACCTCATAATCCCTTGTGATATCTGAAAGCAGTGTCTTGCAGTGTCATTGGTTCCCCATGTGGATTAAAAGGGAGGGGTAGTGGTCAGTGGGTTCTACAGGCTTCTTGCACTTATCTAATAGGTTAGGACTGGAGCGCTGTCAGAAAATGGAACTGATTATACTATTGGGAGCATGAAGAACTTGCACTTGGGACTGGTTGCATGCATACGCTGCTTGCAGAGTCTCTCAGCTGGCTTGACACTTCTTTCCCCCCTCAGCTCACTTTGCGAGCAGTATACACACACAAGCAGTCCCAAGCAAGCCTCCATAGGCAAGAACAACTGAAGAAAGAGCAGAATCCTTGTCATATTAATGGAACTTGTCCTTAGTTTGGAAATGTCAAAAGAGCGAGGTGTCAGATAATGGACACTGAAAGACAAGAGCTTCCTGTGCATGGGGCTTCCTGAAGCGAATTGCACCCAGGAAGAATACTCTGGCTTTCTTTGTTTTCTACTCAGCATCTAGCATGTTTAGTGCCGAGTTTTAGTTCTTACTGCTGCATTTTAGTTGTATTTCATAAGGTATACTGCTAAATTTTAATGACTTTTTGAATCATTCTCAAAAACAGGTGTGGCATCCCCTTTTATGATGAGGTCCTTGCATTCCTTATTCTTTTAATGGGGTGTTGCTTTCTCTTTTTGAGGTCTATACAAATAGAATGAAAACCTATTTGTAAGGTTAACCATTTCATTTTCAGAAGAGGCGCTCTAGTAGACAGGTCAAGCGAAAGCGTTATACAGAAGACCTGGAGTTCAAGATTTCTGATGAAGAAGCTGATGATACAGATGGTGCTGGAAGAAACTCCCCTTCAAACACATCTCAGTCAGAGCAACAGGTTTGTTCCTATTTACGGTCTTCAAATAGAGGAGTAGACTGAAAATTCTGTTATGACTTAGGCTGTAAAACATTATAGTGTTGGCTTTCCTTCCAAGGGACTTCCATCTCAGCTTGGCTCAACATGCCAAAGGAAATTAGTTGTTTAGCTTCTTAAAGGCTGTGTTCATTCAGGTTTTCTTTACAAGCCTACAATATATAATTCAACACAATTTAGCGAAATTAATGGTCTCTGCTGAAAAGCCTAAAACTAGGCTCCAAGGAGACTGAATTTACCTCTGTGAATTCAGTGGTCTGGCTTCTATGACTTAATAAACCACTCAAGCTTGTCTCCTGCTGTCAGGCACTATAAGAACCCCTTTATGAAATTACTGTCTTGTAGTAACCAGCAGGGTATGCTTTATTTTCTGTGCAATGTAAATGATGGATAAAATAGGTTGAATAAAATCAAGGGTGATAATGTGAAATGATTCCTGTAACAACCTTTTTTTTTTAAAGTGCTCTTCTAATATCCCTACTTCACTTAACTAACTTGGGAAGCTATTGCTAAAAGTATGCATACTTAAGCATTCATTTGAGTATTCAAATTTTAAGCTTTCTTTCATATTCTTTAAAGTGTATTGAATTAAATACCTCCAGAGGAAGTGGATGGGGAATATAGTATTGCTTTGACATTTTAAGGTTTTTGATCAGCCAAGGACTTAAAGAATTTCATTGTTCTCTACAAAACTGAAGAAATTGCTGTTGCTGCAAAAAATTTTAACCAAAAAATTATATTTTAACAAAAAATCTGAAGATGCCTTCTGATTCAGACCATGATACCATCTAGTCCAGTATACTGTTTGTAACAGGGGCCAAAAGATATTTCTAGGGAGGCAAAAGATGGAATGCAAAGAGTTTTCTTCCTCTACAGCAGTGGTTCTCAACCTGGGGGTCGAGACCCCTTTGGGGGTCAAACAACCATTTCACAGGGGTTGCCGCTCCTCAATCCTGCCCCCCCTTTAAAAGAAGGTGGCCTCACAGCCAATGGGAGCAGTGCTTCTGAGACCCCTGCACTGGGGTTCAAACTGCAAACCCCAGGATTCCATAGGATGGTGAAAGTGGAATAATAGTGCTATAACAGTCTAGTGCAGAAATAGCCAGGATGACTTTCTCTTTTCGCTTTTGTTGTGCGTGGACCCTTGGCGCTTGCCACATGCACGTGTTGTGTTCTTCGCCCTGACAGTCTTGCATTCCTCGCTTTTTGTATGTTCAGCGTCCGCACTCCCTTTAAGGGAGGGAGGAAGGGAGGGAGTGAAACAAAACGCATCTGTTTATGCCGCCGCCATCTTTCCTCTCTCCCTGTCCTTTCCTCCCTGCGCCTCGTGTAAAATGTGGACTGTTTTGGCATTGCCTTTGGGAGTGACTGGCTTTTTGAACTGTGGAAACCCAACATTCAGAACTAGAACTACTGCCTTAATTCTGGCATTGGTGGACGCTTTCTGTGCTTAAAAGAAGTGGGGAGGGTTACCAGTTTTTAGGCATTAGAAGTCTATCCAGAGCAGTGATTTAGGGCAGTGTTTCCAATCTATTTGATGTTGGAAATAACTAACTAATAAATAAATAAATAATAGCAAAAATGATTTTATGGTTGGGGGTCACCACAACATGAGGAACTGTATTAAGGGGTCGTGGCATTAGGAAGGTTGAGAACCACTGCTCTACAGTATCTGTAATTTTGTAATACTTCTTAGTTCTTGTTGGTCTACAGTTTAGCCTTTCAGTAGCACAGCTTTCCCAACCTTTTAATAGATTTCAGAGGCAAGCAAACTGTCTGAAATGCAATTTGGATTGGCTCCAGAAATTTCAAGTAGAATATGTACAGTAAAAGTCAAAAATTAGCTAGTAATTGCAGCACCTCACAGTGCTTATTTAATGAGTCCGCTCTACCTGAACCCCAGATCTTTTTTATTTGCCACCTCCAGTGATAAGAGGTTTTATTTTCCCCTCTTTCTCTCTCATCTACTACTGATTTCTTCTCTTTCCATTTTTAAATCCTCTTTCCTATTTTATGAAATACAGCAAGAACTACATGTACAGGGAGTTCTGGGAAACAGGGAAGGGGAGCTACATTTCTAAGGATGGTGTGCATTCAGTGCTCCAAACATGTGTTGCCACTTCTCGACCCATATAGGATGGGAAAGGAGAGATGTTCTTTTCTTAAAAGTCAAAGCTAGAGAGAAACTCAAGCCCATAAGGTCATTAGAGTAATGGCAAGCAGTATTAGCCTCCTGAGATTTTATTTTGAGCCTGAGATTTCTCAGCTTCTGTGGTATTTCTAAACAGATTGCTGCTTTCTGCACATTTGTTCAAGTTTTTAACCATTGTGAAATATTTTGTTGCAGGAATCTGCTGATACTGAAGGCCCTGTAGTGGAGAAAATCATGAGTAGTCGTACAGTAAAGAAACAAGTAAATATTTTTTTTAAATTAAAATTCTTTCTTGTGATACAAGCAGATATTAGAGTAGTTTTTTTTAAATGTTGTTTGTGTAACTCAAAATACTAGTTTAATCTGCTTTCATCACTGGATTTAACTTAAACTAAACTCATTCTAAACTTATTTGTTTAAATAACTCATTCATAGTGTACAAGAAACTATGAATGGAATTGGGAAAAATTCAATGTTGGCAGAAGAAGTAGAGCACTAGCATAGTTGCCTTGGTTTCTCCAGTTATACAAGCAGTAATGCACTTGCTCTTATGGTCACTAGCTACACTGTTGTCTGTGGAAGTGGTTGCACTGTCATTTTTGCAGCTGAAAGCTATGTTGGATTTTACCTTTGCATGTAATTGAGAGCTAGGTGTTCCCACGTGTAATGTTGTATGGATTAGTCAAATGATGAGGTTGGTCACTGTCCACTCTTTCAAAAATTTTGAGCTCAAACGTACTGTGCATAACCTCTCATTTCCAGTACTATATTAGTGTCCAGTGGCTCATTAATTAAGACTAAATTGTATGGTTAGTTAGGACTAAAGCCTCTTGTTTCTCATAGTTTACTCCAGTGAGGAAATCTGTGCAGTTTTCCATTCCTACAGAAATGGAGGAGATTTCCCAGTATTTTGTTTTGGTTTTTTTCCCTTCAGTGTACTTGCTACTGTTCTTTGTAAAGACTTATGAGACCAATACTTTCTGCTGGGAATTCTTTAATTTTAACTGAGCTGTTTCTCTTGATTATATTTGACATTTTCAAGGTGTGAAGATTGTGTTTGGTCCTTTTTTTGTTTTACAATTAAGAATGGGTTAACCTCTGAAGTAGCTATATTGTCATAATGATACTTCTTTGTGGACTCTGTGACTCACACAAACAGTTCGCCTGTGCAGTGCGATATTTGGAACCTTCTAGAGCCTAGAGATAGGTGTTCTAAGCAGAAAACCCCACCCCATCTCTTGGGAGTATATAAACCCCTTCCTACCTAAACCATTACTAAGAAAGTTGTAAGCTTAATATCACTTGGGTCCATTTTATTTAACACCCTTTCTTCTATCTAAACCTCGCAGCCAGTGAAGAAGTAGTCGCTGAGTGTTCATATTCATAAAGTTCAAGGCTTTATGGATCTTTATATAGTTGAGGTGGAAAAGACTTGTTTGTTTGAGAATGTGGAGAGCTAATTCTAGCAGAATATACAGTGTTGGGCTAGAATGACCAATGACCTGAGTCTATATATATGTTAGGTCCTATAGAAGTACTATGGACACCTAGTAACTTTTCTTGCTTTCCATTAAATGTTTTCATCTATCTTTCCAGGCAAAGTAATAGTGGTATCATTGTCTGTGTGTGTCAGTTTTTTAGTGGCCTGTGCATTGTATTTGTATTTCATAAGGTTCTGTGTCTTCTAGAATTTTAAGAATTACCAAAACAGAAAGGGAAGCGTCTCACTAAAATGAAGTACTAGTTTACTTTAATGAAAAAATTTAATGGTATCCTTAATTCTTCCAGTGAAATCAATTTGACTTCAGAGTCCTTAACTATTCAAGCTAATAACTGTTAACTTAAGGCTGTACTAAAATCCAAGGATTTATTACTATTCAGAAATAAGACTTTGAGGTTGCTTTGCATGACATACATCCTGCTTGTGTTGATATTATCAGTACTTAGCATATTGATTTGAGATTTTTTTTGTCACAGCTTAATTTTACTTAAATGTAGTATTTTTGCATTAATTTAATTTGTCTGCTCTCTATTTAGAGTACCTTATAGGAGTGAATTGAGTTGTGCCATGGGATAAAATTAGTATCACCAACAATTAAGTATTAAAACTGTGACTAGAAGTAAAAAAATTTAGATGGACCCTTACAGAGCAGTAGTAATGATGTGAAAGCATAAACCGCATTAAAACACTACTTGAACATGTTACAAAAACCACAATATAAAGTTGCCATGAGCCAGCCAAAAATAATACATATGGCATTCAGGAGTGCAGTTGCTAATTGGCTGCTGCCTGAGAAAATGGTACACTTGGCTTCTCCTTAACACTGTGGGTTTGGCAGAAAGCCAGAGTTGGGGTCAGGTTGTTGTGAATGAAGCTGCATGTGGTTAGGGAGGAGTTAAAATGATTCATGTCTTGGAAGTTGTAATAAGTAGTGCAGAATGTTCATGGATAAGCAGATGTGAGGATGTCTTTGCTTGTATCATTCTTCCTTTAAAAACACGACACAGCAAATCTTCCTCTTGTTAAATTCTAGTCCTTGCTGTATTTGAATAATAATCTGTGATTGAGATACACACACACACACACACACAATGAAGGTGATATTTAAAATGGTTGTTCTTTGTTCATTTGTCTTTATAGATAGAGAATGGAGAGGAGGTAGAAACAGAAGAATTCTATGTAAAATACAAAAACTTGTAAGTAAGCTATAATTTTAAAATTCTATTTGATGTGTATTTTAAGTTATCTTATCAGTATCCAACCTAACATTTACTTAAACACAAAGCTTAAACATGAAGGGTGCCTGGAATTCCGTATTGGTTTCTTTTGTCCTTCTAGAACATTGTTAAAATACTTAAATCCTACTCATTACAAGGGGGTGGTCACAGTGTTTTGACTGGATTGTACCCTTTGTCACTCCAGTCAAAGGAGTTATTACTAGTAATATTAATGGCCATCTAAATTTTATAATACTTTTAACTGTGTCACACATAGGTAAAAGAATCCAGCCCAGACCAGTGTCCAGACCACTACCTTTTTCTGCCAGACCCTGTTGTCTTTCCTCATAGTGAAATACTGTTAAATTTTCCCCTGATAGCACCCTAACAGTTTTTCCTTGCTGACTGACAGAGATTTCCTATCTCAGCAAGAGCTCTTATCTCTGATCTGCTGCTCTTCGGATGTAAGGAGGGAGAGAACAAGCAGGGCCCACAGAGGATCTGTTAAGTGATTTAGTCCTACTTCCTTCTGAATAAACATAACAAAATGTCCTGCTTATGTCTGAATTGGCTCAAAATAGCGAAGAATGACATTTTGGTTTTTTCCATGCTGTCTTTTGGCCACAGCTGTGTTAATTTAAGCTCTGCCCAGAGATAGACTGCAACTCAGAGATAGTCATATATTGAAATTTGGCCATTGAACTGAAAAAAGATCCCCCAGCCCTGTTCTTTGCAGACTCATGTCTGGAGATGATCAAGACTTGTTGAAGAGAAAAAGGGAACTACTGTGTGAACTAATGGTTGTTATATTCTCTCAAGTTGGTTTCAACTTAAGGCAACTTTATGAATGAGAGACCACCAACGATTCTCTGGTATTTGTCAACTGGTTACCTGACTACCTGTTTCTTTTTTTAAAATCAACATTAATTAGTAAATGTGGAAGACTATTTAACCCAATTTATGTTTAAAGAAGTTTAATGTGTTGCCTTTGTTCATTCTATATTTATTTGAAATATGTTTATAGCATTCATTTCCAGTAACGTAGAGTGATTCCTTAAAATGGAGAATATATATGTTCTGTTTTTACATTAGTGTTTTACATAAATATCAATCTGTGACTACATATTTGATGTATTACAGGGGCATTGCATGTTGGAATTGTTTTTTGTTTTTGTTTTTCAATTTGACTTCTAGCTCTTACCTTCACTGTCAGTGGGCATCTGTGGAAGTACTGGACAAAGATAGGAGAATACAACAAAAAATTAAGAGATTTAAAGCAAAGCAGGGGCAAAATAAGTTCCTTTCAGAGGTATGTATGTAGATTTGGTTTTAGTGATCTACTTTCAGTCCTCAGAACATTGCAAACTTGGTGACAGTCATTCATATCACATGACCTCATGATTATTGATATATTCTATGCATTTGTTTTCCTGAAAACTCTTTGAAATGATCAAGTGGTATTCAATGTGTCAATCCCGCTTACATTAGAAACAGCCACGGGGAGCACATCATGCCAGTTTTCAGATGTCTATTATTGTTGTTTGCGCTTGCAACTTATGGTGACCCTAAAGCAAACCTATCTTGGGGGTTTTTTTTGGCAAGATTTGTTCAGAAGGAGTTTACCTTTGTCTTCCTCTGGGGTTAAGAGAGTTTTGCCCAAGGACACCCAACAGGTTTCTGGCCGAAGGGGATTCAGACCCTCATCTCCAGGGCCAGAACCCCTGCACTACACTGGCACTATTCAGACGTCTGTGCTCGCTCCCTACTCATTTCTTATCACAAAAAGCCCTGTATGAACTTTTACCTGTACAACTCCTCACAGTTTTGGGCCCACCATAGCTTAGAGAAAATTATCTCCTCTAAATGGTGGATTTGGCGTGAGTCAAGACCATATCTTGAGCTATGGATATGGGTGTCTGTTATCTTCCTCAAACCCCCTGTAAAGCAACAGTGTCCATGGTGAGAAAGTTAGGGAGACAGTGCCTAGGGTGACAGTGTGGACGGCTTGAGATCAGCTTATTACTTCAAAGGTTAATAAGTTGGTCATACAGTAACCATCCGAAGCTAGCTGAAAACCCCATTCCTGCAAGGATTTCTAAAACAAGTCCAATAATTTGGGGTGGTAACATCAGAAGGGGCCCACTGCTCTGACAGGTAAGAATGCATGATGTAGTTGGTGCTAGAGCACAGAGTTTCAGATACACCTTGTATGCCCTGCCAATTGTTTAGAATGGTTATTTGGGGAATACCAGTATTGCTGTGGAGCCTGTGTGGTGTCAAGTTCATCCTGAAGAGCTTCCATGATTTTTTTAAACCAACTAGTACCCTTGTACTAGTACCCCTGTACCAGTTTTATATTCCATTATTACAGATGAGGAGAGTTTGTGGCTGAGGTGAAGTTTTAAGCAGTTACTTGGTGACTCCCACTCTTAAGAAACTGCACTATATAGTTCTCACATATACTTGAGCAGATACCATAGAGAGATTTCCTTCAGTCTATTGGTAAGATAAGCAATAGCTTTTAATATAAAAAGAGAAACAAGTTCCCAACCATATTTTTTCTAGTGGCCTTATAATGTACTTCTTCTGAAATAATCTGTAAATCTGGTTTAAATAGCAATTAGACAACTTCTGTATTTTTCTCTATTTCTGTATTCTGTATTTTTACAGTATTTAGCATACATGGATCCAGTTTCTTTATTGCAAGCTGCAGTCTTCAGGAGAATGCTAAATGCATTGCATGGTATAAGCCTTTTTGATTGCTCATTAGTGAATTGTAATTTCACACTCCATTTAAAATATTCTTAAACATTCTCGTGCAGTAAAAGGTTTCACACAGTAATTAAGAGGCCCAGTTAACAAAGTCTGAGAAGTCCGATTCCCTCATGGGGAACAATCTTGCTGAATTGTCGCATTTCAATTAACATATCGAAGTTTGCCAAATATACATTATGTATTAAAACCTCCTGCATCACAATTTTTGACTTGCTGAAAATGATTAGTAATAATTTTTTTTTTAATTTTTATGCTTTTTATCTATAAACAGATAGATGATGAACTCTTCAATCCCGATTATGTTGAAGTTGATCGAATAATGGATATTTCGCATAGCAAGGATGATAATGGAGAGGTAAGAACATCTAACAGGAATGTTATTTTATGAAGTTGTTCTTTAGTAACATGACATGCACTATTTTTGTTTGCTATTTATAGATGTCGCCATGTAGGTTCCAAAAGATTATCTGTTTCCTTGGATGTTGTTAGTTGTAAAGATGTAAATGCTAACAGATTAAAAACATCTGTATATTTTACGTGGTCAAAACAACAGCTTGTCTGTTTACTTTCTGTTAAATTTAATACTAATCTTAGCAATGTATGACAACAGATAATACAGAATATATGTTTTTATGGGGACAAGAAGCAGAGTATAAACTGCATTGGATATTAACATCAGACTACTGATTTTTCATTGCATTTGTGCATTATTGAAGCTGACAGTCCTTGTTTATGTAATGTGTATGCATCTCTTATTTGAATATTTTTGAGCTTTAATGTGGCATATAAAAATTAACATTCCAGCCTCTTTTTAAACTGAATTCTTCTGAGGAATTTTGAGGGGATGATCACCCCTCCCCACTGTAGCCCACTGTGCAGCCCCACAACACTCTTTAAAGGGCATGAAACCCTCCCCCCATCTAGCTAGTTGCCATGTTTTATAAAGGGAAATACAGGGGATGAGAAGGGAATAAAATTCAATTATGACTATTCATACAACATTAGATTTAACCCAAGGTAGCAAAATCACTTTATAGTTAATTAATCAATAATTGCCCATTTGGGCAACTGTTGGACAAACAGTTGCCCATTTCATTGTCAAATTATTTAAAGGGCAAATACTATTCTTAATTAGGCTTCAATTAACAAACAGAATCTTTGGCCTAAGTCCAGTGGGCAGTCTGAACTAGATAAGACCCATTGAAGGATGAATGGTAAATGGACACTTATTGTGCCTAAATATCCCAAAAGCACCAGATCCTATGTGATCTTGGAAGCTAAGCAGGGTCAGCTCTGGTTAGTATTTGGATGGGAGACTGTCAGTGAATACTGGGTGCTATAGGCTGTATTTCAAAGGAATACCTCTGAGTATTTCTTGCCTAAGAACCCCCTATGAAATTCTTGGGATCAACTTGAAAATATATATATTCACTCACTCAGATGGACACTTAGGTAGATCCTATTGACTCAGTAGCTCTACTCTAATTGGAACTTGTAAATAGATTAGGGCTTTGTTTCTTTTTTATGACCACTTCATTCAGCAACAGTACTTGTAGGGCTGCCTTGCAGAGAAATTCTGATGGGCCACAATAAATAGAAAACAGAATGGTTCTATAAAGTCAGCATTAATATTTCTTTATAACTGTTTAATTAAAATGTCATTATCAATTCTGAGCTTCCATTTTAATGGTGGCAGGCTGCTCGCTGAAGTATTTTTGTTCATAAATTTATGTGGAAAACTTTCAATTGTACATGTGGATTTCAGTTTTCCAAACAGAATTTTGTTCTAAAATGCAATTCTGCTGCATTCTTGGGAAAAAATAGTTTTGTAGTCAGATGATGAAATATGTTGCTGCAATATTGTGTCAGTGTTATCAGCCGCTTGGGTATTGAATTGGTTTGCCACTAAAATAAAGTGTTAATAAAATGCATTGAGTAGTCTTACTTAGTTTTCAGAGTTCTGCTGTAGAGATAATGCTGTTATGCTTAGGGAACACATATTCATTTTCATTCAATCTATTCTTTGTTTTCTTAATTAAAAACAAAGCCTGTGACTCATTATTTGGTGAAATGGTGTTCACTTCCATATGAAGACAGCACATGGGAATTAAAGCAAGATATAGATCAAGCTAAGATTGAAGAATTTGAGAAATTAATGGCTAGAGAACCAGAAACAGAATGTGTGGTAAGATCTGAATTTTATGGAAGATATTACTAAAAAAATAGTAGAGTAATATGGTTTTGGAAACACTAATATGATTTGCTGTATTTGAAACAGGAGCGACCGCCTGCTGATGACTGGAAAAAGTCAGAGAGTTCCAGGGAATATAAAAACAACAACAAACTCAGGGAATACCAGTTGGAAGGAGTAAACTGGCTTCTTTTCAACTGGTACAACACGTATGTAAATTAACATTATTGTAAAAAAGACACAATGCAGAATTTGGTTGCTGAAGCTTAATGTTCTGCAGTATTTTAAAATGCCAATTTCTTAAAATTAATGTGCTGACTTTATTATCAAATGTATATGCATACTGCTAAGAAACCTAGAAAATACTTTAAAAATAAACATCTATAAGATTTACATTCATTGTGACTTCTTTATCTTGGGATGGTAGTATTCAGATAAACTGAGCAGCTGTGCTTTGTGCGTTGCATTTGAGAACTGAACTGTAACTTCGTTAGTAAACATTATTGTTCATTTATTGCAGGCGAAACTGCATTTTAGCAGATGAAATGGGATTGGGGAAAACTATCCAATCCATTACATTTCTCTATGAGATATATTTAAAAGGAATCCATGGTCCTTTTTTGGTTATTGCCCCACTGTCCACAATCCCCAATTGGGAAAGGGAATTCCGTACCTGGACAAAGTTGAATGTTGTTGTATATCATGGGAGTCAAGCCAGCCGACGGATGATTCAGTTATATGAAATGTACTTTAAAGATGCACAGGTAAACCTTCTTACTATAATAGTGAGTTCTTTACAAAGTGTGTGTTGTTTCTGTTGGGTCATTGGTCATCTTTTAGGGTGAGATCTACAAATTTAGGGGGTTAAGGGAACTGCACAGAGTTCAGGGAGGCTTCTGAGAGCACAGGTTTGCTTTTAAATAAGATATATGGGGAAGAAGCACTTCATCTCTAAAACATCAGGTAAAACATCAGTTTTTTCATGGTTGCCTGCAAAAACAGAGAAGAGTCATGTGGTCCATGTGGTGCCCATACTTGTGTTAAGGGAGTTTGGACATGTCAGATACAGGACTGTAAGAGAACTTTTTCACTGTTTTTCCCCTCTATCTTCCTCTGTACTTCTACAGTTCTAAAAGTTAAGGAGTTAAAAAGGAATGGTCAGCCTTTCAGCTATCCTTAACAAAAAGGTATGGGTTTGGGATACATGTTTATTATATATTATCAATTATTTTTACATAGAATTAGAGTAGGAAGGGTCTACTTTTTTTCTTTTCCAGTCCAACCACCTGCCATGAAGGAGTACACAGCTATAAAACTTGTGAATAATGCCTATCCAGCCTCAGTTTAAAGACCTGTAAAGGAAAAGAGTTCACTGCCCCCAACGCAGTCTCTTCCACTGTCCAATGTTACTTACAGTAAAGAAGTTCTTTGTAGAACGTTTTAGGTGGAATCTCTGTTCTCGTAATTTGAATCCTGTTGTTCAGGTTCTAATCTCTGAAGCAGCATAGAATGCAGTTGACGCTATTTGCAAAGAAGCCATGTTGTTCTTTGTCTCTTTTCCGTCAACTTCCAGTTTAGACTCTTAGAAAACCTGTGGATTTAGGAGCTAGCTTTAGCAGTTATCTACTGCAGTCACTGTCTGTAAAAGCAACATCTCAAGTTCCATTTTTTTCTCATTCTTGGTAGTTCATGTCTCAGTCTCTACTCTAGTTCCAAACCTGTCAGGCTAAAACAGTTGATCTTGCTAAACTTTATTTCTCAGCTTCAACTGCCTGTTCCCTCTGCCATTACACACGTCTGTCATGCTACAGTACTCTGTTCTTGAATGAGGCCTTGTCACTTTGCTGATTCTGTGCAAAGAGAGCAACTTACCATTGTAATAGTAAGAACACAAATATTCTTAGAAGATGATGTATGTAACTTTGAAACATCTTTATTATTGTGTTAACTTGATCGAATATTTTCTATACTTTTAGGGTCGTGCAGTTAAAGGTTCGTACAAATTTCATGCCATTATCACTACATTTGAAATGATTTTGACTGATTGTCCTGAGCTTCGTAACATTCCATGGCGCTGTGTGGTAATTGATGAAGCTCACAGGCTGAAGAACAGAAATTGCAAGCTGCTGGAAGGACTCAAAATGATGGACCTGGTGAGTCCTGTCACTCTTGAAGCTCCAGGGGAATTTTCTCCAAACTGTCACATCAGTCCAAAGGGAGAGTGGGTTCATTTTGAGCTTTGCTTATGAGGTTGTTCTTTTTCTCCAATACAGAACACTAGTAAAATGCAGAAATATAATAGATGTAATTAATTTGTTACTTAAATTGTCACTCATCATTTAAATTGTGTCATACCATACTATCTCTCTACACTCTTTGCACACAATTCAGGCCTTTTCCGCATTTTGTTTTTAAAACGGGGCAGTGCGTCCTCCAGCGAGGACTTTCGCACTTGGGGGGCGAACTGGGTCCGGACTACTTTCTGTAGTTTCGGACTTCAGCCCACTCCAGAACAACCAGAACTGGTGGTTCGCTGTGCTATTGAAAGACTGCTTAAAACAGGTCTTTCAGTAGCCTGGCTCGCCCCAGTCCATCGCTACGCTCCTGTGTAGATCTGCAGGCTTGCACCAGCATGAGGCTGCAGATCTTCCGGGGGCGGGCTTCTGGCTGGCAAGTTTCTCTGGTTGGTGGAGAGCCTCCACCAACCGGAAGCCTCCATTTTCATCCCCGGAGCAGTGTGTAGCACGGGCACGCACTGCTCCAGATCAACATGGATTGTCGGAGGGAGCGCGCCAGTCCAGTGAGTAACAGACTGCCCCGTTTTCTTCCCAAAGTGCGAAAAGCTCTCAGATATGCTTGTGACATGAAAAAATTTGCTTCAGTGCTATCACTTGCAGAGTTGTATCATGTTTCCATTACACTGCTATACTTTAGCCCTTATTCTGCATGGTACTATAGTACACTCAGTTGTATTCAGATGGACACCATTGTTGCATAGGTGCTTGAGAAAGCAGTTAACTTTGCTGCCCTTGTTAGATAGCTGTTCTTTCTTGAGATCGTTTCTGCATCTCTTGACACCTCTTTCTGTGACTCAGCACCACTGTACTGTCTAGATGTGAAATCAGCATTTTGAGATATTCTCAAATGCCTGATGGAATCTGGAGTAAATTCTACTGCAGTAATGAGTAAGCCCCTTTCCACAAGGACAAAGAGTTATGCAGTGATTGAAATATACAGTCATTTCTGCAGTGGTTATACTGTGCGACCCTGCATAATAGACAAAAATACACAACCATAAGTATAGGGGGAACTTTTAAATGCCTAAGATACAAACAGGATTTTGGCTCGAGTCCATATAGCAGTGGTTCCAAAACTGTAGTCCGCCAGGTTTTTTGGACTTAAACTCCCAGAAGTCCCATCTAGTTTGTTCAGTGGTCATGAATTCTGGGAGCTGAAGTCCAAAACACCTGGAGAGCCAACTTTTGGAAACCACTGCCATATAGTTTTAATGCTGTGTAACTACAATTGCCCAGGAAATGGAGGGGGTGTTGTTGGTGGAGTATTCAAAATCTTGCTCTAATTCAGTGGTTCTCAACCTTCCTAATGCCGCAACCCTTTAATACAGTTCCTCATGTTGTGGTGAGCTCCAACCATAAAATTATTTATTTATTATTTACAATGCCTCCCACCCGGCAAAGGCCGCCTCGCCAGCCAGGAACGGGGGGCAGGCAGGGAGGGAAAGAGGAGCCACGCGTCTCCCCCAGGAAAAAACTCCGAGAACCCCCCCCCCAGGCTCTGCTTCTGCTTCGCTTTTGTTTCCGCTGGGGGGGGGAGTGTGGGAAAAGTTTCCAGAGTGTCGACCCTGGCCGGGGGGGGAGAAGAATCCCAGTGCCTTTGTCTTTTGTGCCAGGCGCAGCTCGCCCCCCCAGAAAAGCACCGCCTTGCGGCCCCCTGGCCCTTCCGCAGCACCCCCTTCCGTGACGAGTGGGGCAGGGGCCGTGGCGAGGAGGGGGCCTGCCCCCCCTGCTGCCCCCCCAAGCTGGCCCGTCAGACGGGAGGTTCTCCCAGTAGCGGAGAAGGGGAGTGATTTCAGTTCCTTCTGAGCGGGGGCAGGAGGATGCGAATGTGTGGCTCGCGTTTGTGCACCACCACTCCTGGGCCTTTTCCTCACGTTACCTTATCGCGGAGGTGGGGGTGCCATTCACGCAATCAGGTTCTTGCGCAAGGCGCTCTCTTTGCTGCTCCTTTGTACCGCAGCTGGCTTCCTGGTCACGCAACCGCCCCCCTTCCTCCCCCAGCGCAGCCTACAGCTCCCAAGCTGCACTGCGGAAGGAAGGGGCTAAAGGGGGCAGGAGGACGCGAGCGCGTGGCTCGCGCTTGCGCATCACCACCGAGGAGGGAATGGAGCCTAAGACAATTGGAAATACATATTTTCCGATGGTCTTAGGTGACCCCTGTGAAAGGGTCGTTTGACCCCCAAAGGGGTCGCGACCCACAGGTTGAGAACCGCTGCTCTAATTAGAAGTACCGAAATGCCTGAAATTGGTTCTTAGGAAATTGTACAGAAGTCACTTGGCTGCCACCTGAACTTCAGATTGTTAGAAGGAAGAAATTACTGTATATTCATGTGTTTAGCTTGACCTCATGTGTAAGTCAAGGGTAGGTTTTGGGGCCAAAATTGTGGATTTTGATACAACCCATGGATAAATTGAGAGTCATTCCATAAAGAGGGGAAGTGCCAGTGCCTCCACATGGCTTTTTTTTTTTTTAATAAAAGTTAAGGTAAAATAAGTCTTGTAAGTCTTATAAAAAAAAATTAACGAAAGGCAACCACTTAGTCTGTCCTGGGAGAACCTATAAGAAGCACTGACCTGGTCTACTCTTGCAACACTCCTTTGAGGGGAAGCACTAAAGAACTGCCACCACCATTTTCCCATGCAGGCATTCAAAAAGGCCAGAAGTGTGCCGTGGTGGAGAGAGTAGAAGGGGTTGGTGGTCTTTTTAGGTTCTCCTGAGATAGATTAAGCTCTAGCCTTTCCCTTTTCTACTCAGAGAAGGAGATGATTCTTTTTTTTTATAACAGTTAAGGTATAGTACTTACTTACGTTGACTTATGGATAAGTCTAGCAGGTTTTTGGAGGAGTTTATTTTTTGACTAAAATTTCTAGACTTATACATTGAGTATATATAGGAGACTTGAGAAGATTTGCAGTGGTGTCAGACTGTTCCTTATTTATCTTTCTTGCAGGAACATAAGGTGCTTCTTACAGGTACTCCATTGCAAAACACAGTAGAAGAACTCTTCAGCTTACTCCATTTTTTGGAACCAAGTCGCTTCCCTTCAGAAACCACTTTCATGCAAGAATTTGGTGATCTGAAAACTGAGGAACAGGTATATTATTCAACAGAGTTTTCTTTAATTACATGAAAATATTGTAAATTTATGCAAAATAACTGAAATGTAATTACATATTTTCAATACAAATAGTAATTCTGATGGGAGCGACATTTTTTTATTTTCTCCTCTTTTAACTTGTTGCTTACCAAGGATGTGATCATAGGACTTAGAGAGAGCTTCCTCTAAGCTGTCTTTTCCCTTCCCTGTATAATCACTTGGGAAGCAGAAGATTCAAACACCTTCTGTCCCTGAAATAGTCTTAGGTCCAAAGATGGCATTGCTTGGTGAAAGCATGCCTTTAATTTAAGTTTCTGAAGTTCTTTTTGTGGATGGAGGCTCACTCAGCATGGTTGGGCAACTGGTGTCTCTAGCCAATCACTGAAGTTTACTTCAGCATGAAAGGAACCAGTCTCTTTTTGTCCAAGAATACTGTTTTTGCTAGTTGGCCAAGAGGTAGCATGCAGATATTGTCCTTTATATAGTGTATAGTCACATTTTGTGATTTTGGCCAGGCATGGGGATCATTACAGCCCACCACTTTTTTCTTCAAGGTACTGGACATTCATTAGCCAAGACCCTCTCATGCTGTGCCACTTCTCTCTCCATCTTGTGTTCATGTCTTTGCAAAGACAGTGTAATATACAGGTTGGACATTTACTACTGATATTTGCACTGTCTGTTTTGAGGACTCATCTGTGTTCCTCATTTACTCTGCAGTAGAAAAATGATAGTGTTGTAAATAGGAAAATAATCCCTGCTGGTTTTTCTGTGGAAGGGTTGTAACCTGGGTGATCAGAAAGATCAAACTTCAGAATAAAAACGTGGTGTCTCAGTTCAGTCATTGCCTTGCATAAACAAGGTCAGGAAAAGGAAAGATGCACACATGAACTCATTCCTAACTTCTTCATGTAGAATATCTGAATATAGCTTATACAGGCAAACTGTGGAGATTTTCAGTGGAAATTAGAAGCAGAAATAATATTTCTCATTTTGCAGAGTCTGTTGTCAAACCCAGAAAAAACTTATGTTTCTTGTTTTTGTTTGTTTGCTTGTTTTTTAATTTGGTGCTAGGTTGTAATCCTAAACACATTTAACCATTGAACTTAATAAAACCTATGGTTAAACAGGCATTTATAAGATTGTTTGGTTTGGACTTGTTATTTGACCTGTCAGCTATCAGAAAAATATTTTCACATAATGAGCAAGTGTGTTTTAAAGCATTCACTTTATTAAACCACATTTTTACTGTTAGTAGGACAAAGCTTTGAACATCAACAGGTTTGATACTTACACTAATGTTATAAATTCAAATAAACTAATTGTTAGGAAAAAATAAAAGTGAACATCTTTAAAGTTATAATGAATTATAACTTTTAAAAATATTAAGCAAAATGTTAATAAATATGATCATTACTCTCTCCTGGCTTTTATCTTAGAATACGAGGTCCAGCTTACAGTATAAAAATTCAACTATGGGAATAAAAAAGAAGTAAATCAAAATGGCAGCATCTACTGAAAACTTGAGTCTTTAAAAGTAATTATGCCAAGTAAACATCAGTTTCAATATGGAGGAAATACTGTTTGGAAATAAAATGGATTATTGAGCGTTGACTTTTGCCACTGATGACTGCTTGCATTCTTATTCCTTTTTTGAAGTTGCCTTCAGTGGTGGCCAGTAGCTTTGCTGAATTGCTTGCTTTGCCCCAACCTGCTGCAGGAAAAGGTGGCAAGGGACCTTGTTAACAAGGGCAGATAAGTAACATGTCTGGCAGAATCTGAATGGAAATAGAAGCACCCAAAATTGACAAAGCATGCCTTAATAATAAACTTTCACGTTCCCTGAGGTAGTTTAGAAGTGATTAGCATTAATTTAAAAACTAACAGTAGTGAACTTTTTATTACTTTTCATTTCAATTTTTAAAAGACATTACTAGTTATAAACAGTAGCTGATGTTGTAAAAACAACAGCAACAACAAAACAACATGGCAAGCTTTCAGTGAAACTAATGGGTACTTAGCACCAGTAGGAGAATTCTCTCTGAATTCAGAGAACCATCAGCAACTTTGGCCTAAATAAAATGTTGCCATTGTATATGTACTCTAGAATTCATAGCCTGAAACCTGGATAGATCTATGTTGTTGGTTGATTCAATTTGAATTAACATGTTTATCCTGCTACTTAGCTAGAAAGCCCCCACCCCCTGAGCAGCTTACCTAAAATAAAACATAGGCTTACAGTCTAAAAAGACAGAAGAAAAGGGGAAAATGGGAACAGTCCTGCTTCCTCTTTTGTCTTCCTCAGTATTAATTACTAATAGTGACCATCAAAGGAGGAGCCTTCAGGAAGGTAGTCTTTCAGCAGATCAGTCAGAATGGATTTGCTCTCCAACTCATCTTCCAGTGCTGTGGCTTGCTGCATTTACTCAGTGAATAAGTAAAAATGAAATAATACATGAAAAATGCATATTATAATAAGTTAATATTGCACTTAGTTATTCAGATATTGAATTGAGCGCATGTGACCCAGGCATCTGATGTTATCCTTTATTTGAGTCCTAGTTTCAGGTTTAAAGTTTATATTGTACTTCTTTTTACATTAATAATTTTAGTTTGTGTATCCATTTCCATTCGTGGTCTGTATTGCTGTGGAAGTACTGTATTTGCTGGCTTATTTCCTGAAAAATACTGTTTGGAAATGGGGTGTGTCTTATACACCGGTGTGACTTATATGCTGGCAAATAGTATTTGCCAGTGCAATGTATAAATGGGTTGTGTCTTTTATGCAGGTGTGTCTTACATGCCAGCAAATACAGTTTTCATATTTATAATGATCATAGCATTGTTGTTTAAAACAGAATGGTGCCCATCAGAAGGCTGACTTCAAGTATAAAAAGGGTCAAAGTAAGACTGAGAAGCATTTTGTGTTCTGCACATCATTCATAATATAACCTTTTATTTTACTAGGTGCAAAAACTCCAGGCTATCCTTAAACCAATGATGTTGAGACGTCTTAAAGAAGATGTGGAAAAGAACCTGGCTCCTAAGGAAGAAACCATCATTGAAGTTGAATTGACAAACATTCAGAAGAAATACTACAGAGCTATTCTTGAAAAGAATTTCACCTTTTTGTCAAAAGGTGGTGGCCAAGCAAATGTTCCTAATCTATTAAATACTATGATGGAATTAAGAAAATGCTGCAATCATCCATATCTTATCAATGGTAGGCCTAATTTTCCTCCTTCTTAAAAACAAAGCTGTGATGGAAGTTTGCTGTTTTGAGGCAATAACTGGAAAGTGTTTTTTATTTGAGTACTAATCTGAATACACAGGTTGGCGGATTTGCCAGGAAAGGGTAAACTTCTCCAACCCAGGAAGGCGGGATGGAACTTTTGGATTCCGTCTGAGAAGGAGAAAACCCCTTCTAATATGTATCATGAGGAAATGATAGTATCTGTGTTGGTCATGAATAGCATCAGCAATCAGCAGTAAGGGGCAAAAGGCCTTAAACCCACATCCTTTTTTTCCCTCCAACTTTATTATTATTATTATTATTATTATTATTATTATTATTATTATTATTATTATCCCGCCTCTCCATATGGATCGAGGCGGCGAACAACTTACAAATAGCATGTATTTCGAAACATTTCTATACATGCCCCCAACAAACTGGGTACTCAAACTTTATGTCTTTCTCACTATTGTTGATGAGGTAAGGAAGGGGATCATTAGATGTGGGGTTAGGATGAGGGACAAGTACCATAGTGGCCAGCTGCTCTGGCCATGCAGAGTAGTACAGCTAACTGCATGAACTGCCTCAGTGTTCCAGGGCCTTCTGTCCACTGCTGTTCTCCCAGCCATGCAGGTGCAACTGCTGATAGTAATGGCTCAAATTGCCACCTGTTTTTGGAAAGGACATGCCACATTCAGCATCATCGTCTCACACATTCTGTCATTCTTGGAAGCCTCCCTCTTCTTTTTTTCCCTTCCACCAGCACCTCACTACACACAGAAACAGACATGAGTGACATTTTGATTTCTCCTTTTTCCCACTCCTTCCTCTCTTTGCCTCTTTTTCCTTACTGCAAGATGTCAACCAAATTTTTCTCCAGACTTGGGAAATTCAGTAGCATGAACTGGAAGAACACAGATGTATCCCATTTTTGGCCACAAAGCTTTTTGCCCTTTCAGCAGCAACACTTAATATGTTAAAGTTGCTTTCAGGGGAAAAAAAACAACAACAGGAACTTTTCTCATCTTTAAGGTGGTTAACAGCAAGAAAGAAGCAAGTCCATCACAGACTCAGCTGACTAGAAGCAAGAAGCTGTCATGTGTCACATACATGACATCTTTGCTCTGGTCTGACAGGGTTCACAGTCCAGCTCTCTGACTGCCATGGTTTCTATGCTTGGAGCACAAGCACGTCTCCCAAAAGTTCCTTCTATGGCCTCACGTCTTCTGTTCACATCCTCAGTTCCATTTTGGCTCCCTTACTTCTAAGCAACTCAGTAATCCAGAGCAACTTTTCTATATAGTCAAGCCCTTTGGGCCCTTTCAGCCAAAAAAGAGAATCCTGAGCTGAACTAGAAGAATTCAGTCTTTTTGTTCCAACAGATGCTTCTCTTCTTGTGCCATTTACATTGACAAACATGAGTGCTCTGACTACTTCCAGCATGACAAATCAGCCTCCTTTTGGATATATGAATTATAGCTGCCAGAAGTGCAGTCTGGCTCTTCTGTGGAAGAGAAGTTATAACAGCTTGAGGGAGGTTTATCTGTAGTTTTACTCACCAGATGAAGAGTTTTTAGACAGAGAAAACAGCAAAAGGGGAGGGCTCCAATGAGAAGGAAGATCACAAAATACAGAAGTCAAACACTGGAATAAGGTAGTGGACAGAAGTAACCACTGTTAGTAAGCAATCTGTTTTTCTGAAATGTGTAGTTGATTGCAGGCTCCTCCCTTGGACAGTGGTCAAAGGAATAGCAGTTAGAGAACCCAAACATGGCCCCTGAGGGTTTTATGGATAGAAGGATTTCTGCCGTTTTCTAGAAGAGAAGGAAATGTGGTAGTTTTGGGTGATTCCTCTTGAGGAGGACAGATGTAGCAGTACATGAACCTGATAGGATGTCTTCAGAGATGTGCTGTATTCCTGGTGAGAAGATCCAAACAGGGCCAAGACTCATTAAGCCCACTGACCAAAACCCCTTCCTTTTGATTCACTCTTCAGTGTGGTGAAAATGACTGTGAGGTTCTGGGTAGGAAAGTGAAGAGCCTTGAGACATAGATGATTATTTCATCTCTCATCCTTATTAAAGGTGATGGCTAAGGAAAAGAGAAAAAATTTACAAATGAACAGCTGGCTACATACATGGTGTTATAGAATCATAGAATCATAGAAATGTAGAGTTGGAAGAGACCACACCCAGTCCAACCCCCTGCCATGCAGGAACACTCTCAAAGCACTCCCGACAGATGGCCATCCAGCCTCTGCTTAAAAACCTGCAAGGAAGGAGACTCCACTTCACTCTGAGGCAGCATATTCCACTGCCGGACAGCCCTGACTGTCAGGAAGTTCTTCCTGAGGTTCAGGTGGAATCTCCTTTCCTGCAGCTTGAATCCATTGCTCCTTATCCTGGTCTCTGGAGTAGCAGAAAGCAAGCCCTCTCCTTCCTCTACATGGCATCCCTTCAAATATTTAAACATGGCTATCGTGTCCCCTCTTAACCTTCTCTTCTGCAAACTAAACATACCCAGCTCTCTAAGTCTATCCTCATAGGGCATGGCTTCTAGGCCTCTCACCATTTTGGTCGCCCTCCTCTGGACTTGCTCCAGCTTGACCATGTCCTTCTTGAATTGGGGTGCCCAGAACTGGACACAGTATTCAAGATGAGGTCTAACCAAAGCAGAGTAGAGTGGTACCAGTACCTCTCTCGATCTAGACACCATACTCCTATTGATGCCGCCGAGAATTGCATTGGCTTTCTTGGCTGCCGCATCACACTGCTGACTCATGTTCAGCTTGTGGTCTACTAAGACTCCTAGTTCCCTTTCACATGTACTGCTATCCAGCCACGTGTCCCCCATCCTATATTTCTGTATTCCATTGTTTCTACCTAAGTGTAGGACCTTACACTTCTCTCTGTTGAATTTCATTTTGTTCGCCTTGGCCCAGCTCTCCAATCTATCCAGGTCATTTTGAATTTTGATCCTGTCCTCTGGCGTATTAGCAACCCCTCCCAATTTGGTGTCATCTGCAAATTTGATGAGCATGCCCTCTATTCCTTCATCCAAGTCGTTGATAAAAATATTGAACAGCACTGGGCCTAGGACAGAACCCTGTGGCACCCCGCTAGTCACTTCTCTCCAGGATGAAAAGCAACCATTCATGATCACCCTTTGGTTTCGGTCGGTCAACCAATTACAAATCCAACTAACAGTAGCCCTGTCCAGCCCACATTTTACCAGCTTCATTGCAAGAATTTCATGGGGAACTTTGTCAAAGGCCTTACTGAAATTGAGATATGCTACATCCACAGCATTCCCTTCATCTATCAGGCTAGTGACTCTATCATAAAAAGAGATAAGATTAGTCTGGTATGACTTATTTTTGAGAAATCCATGTTGACTTCTTGTGATTACCACGTTGCTTTCTAAGTGATTAGAAACTGACTGCTTAATGATCTGCTCCAGGATCTTTCTGGGCACTGATGTCAGGCTGACTGGGCGATAATTATTTGGGTCCTCTTTTTTTCCCTTCTTGAAGATGGGGACAACATTTGCTCTCTTCCAGTCTGCTGGAACTTCTCCTGTCCTCCAAGATATCTCAAAGATTATAGCAAGCGGTTCCAAAATGACCTCTGCCAGCTCTTTTAATATCCTAGGATGCAATTCATCTGGCCCTGTAGACTTGAATTCATCCAGTGTGGCCAGGTATTCCTGTACCACCTCTCTACCTCTTATGTGCCCCATTTCCCCTGCTTCCTCACCTGCTCCCCAACCGCCAGGTTGAGTGCTTGTATCCTTCTGGGAAAAAACTGAGGCAAAGAAGGTGTTAAGTAGTTCTGCCTTTTCTCTTCCCCCTGTGAGTAATTCGCCATTTTCTCTGCTCAGCGACCCTACTTTCTCCTTCTTTTTCCTTTTCCTGCGGACATATTTTAAAAAGCCCTTTTTATTGTTTTTAATGTCTCTGGCCAGCCAAAGTTCGTTCTGTGCTTTAGCCTTTCTGACCTCTTCCCTACATCTCCTGGCTACTTGCTTAAATTCTTCTTTGGTGGTTTCCCCCTTCTTCCATTTCCTATACATGTTTCTCTTAACACTTAGCTCAGCTGAGGGTTCTTTAGTCAACCATTCTGGTTTCTTCAGATGCCTTCCATTTTTCCTCCTTATTGTGTTGTCAGGAAAGAATTGGTTTCCTGGATTATGGGTTGTGGTACAGTGAAGAAGGACTTCTAGTGAGAAATGAGTTCCACTTCACAGTGGTTGAAAAATGTGTTTGTTAGGAGTCTCACAAACCAGATCAAGCAGTCTTTGAGCTGAATGTCATAGGAGAAGATGACAGTATTTCAGGAGACAAGGGGGTATCAAGTACTGTGAATAATAGCATCAGCAGACGAAATTGTGGTGGTGGTTCATGAACCAATCAGTGGAAAGAAAGAAAAAATTAGGAAGGAACTGGGGAGAATGACTCATGATTTCAGATGTCTACACTAATTCACAGAGCATAGGAAATGAACAAGGTGGATTGAACTAAACACAGGAGGGTGAATGTGATTGAATTTTCATTACTTCAGTGAGGTAAGACTCAGAGCTGGAATGTAATTGTTGAAGATTATAACATGTTTAGAAAGAATAAATTCAAACAGGAAGGGAAGAAGAGTAGAATTATATACAAAGGATGTATACATCTAGGAGGAGATCCATGGCTCAAAGCATGGAAGGTAGGTTGATAGCATTTGCTGAATCATGTGGAAGTCAAAACTCTGCCAAAGTATGATGCACCAAGTTTCTCACTTGTCTTGATGACAGTTTCAAGGGATTGGAGTATCTTGACTGATTCTTAAAGGAAGAACAGGCCAACAGTGTAGAAGTTGTTGGGGGAATGATGGAATTTCAATCCCCACGGAGACACAGCGAAAAGAAGGTTCTCAGCAAAGACAGCAGCGACCCTCTTCCCAAGAAGGATACTCACACGGAACAGTTTTTCTTCCGAACAAGAGGCACTTTATCTTAGCTTCAAGGTTCCGATATGTACATGGACACAAAATATAAAACAGACTGACAAAAGCTTACACCAGGCACCAGGTTTGGTCATCCGAAAAAAAGAACTGAACATTGCTGCCTTGTATACATATTTAAAACCAATGGGCTACAGGGGTCTGCACACCACCCTGTACCTTTTGCACACCACTCTAGTACCTGATGCAATGTCTTGCAGTACACACTGCTGGAGTATGATGCAACACCTTGCAGTGATCTGGGCATTTTCCCAGGGTTCCATGCTTTGAATCCCTGACAGAAGTAGTGGGAAGTGAATACATCTGCCAAGGATTCATTTATATAGAGGAAAGGAAAAGTTTATTATAGTTAGATTGGTGTTCTGGACTTTAGGGAAGTTGGATACTGGTTGCGATTCTCCTGGCCAGAAATACTCAAAGAGAAGGGACTGTGTGATGGATACAAACAATGACCGTTAGAAGGTGGGGAAAGAGGGGCCTGTGTGGCCTGCATAGTGCATCACTGAGAACCTTTTAGAGCTGTTAAGTAAGCATTTTGGCAATAGCCTCTCCTGCAGTGGTATGTATGACCAGCCATGTTCCTGCTCAAGCCTGCGTTCCTTTTTATCTGCTACAGCAGCAGCATTAAAAGGAACAGTTAGCTGTGCATTTTGGTTTTCAGTTGTTATGTTTTCAACTCAGACTGCTTTCTTCTGTGATTTGCCTCAGTAACTTCAATTGCCTGTTTGACTGGGACTGTTTCTTCGCTTCTTTCTGAGTTTGCTGAGTTTACCATCTCACGGCTACCCTGTCTATCTGATTTTCCAGTAGCCATGCCATTTGGATCTTCTAAAAGTGTTCCACTTATGGAGCAAAGACTCCAAATATTGAGAGCCACTCACATTGCCTTTTGCGCCTGGGAGAAAATCACAGCCCTGCGTCCTGTTCGCACTGTAAGCCAGTGACTCCACAGGCCTGCAAAAACCACTCTTCATGCCTTGAAGGCCCTCCTCTACAAGTAGGCCTTGACTTATCAGGACTTTCCCTTGATGTCCAGTAGGTCCTCAGCTCTGCACATTTCTTTGGTGCTAACTCCTGCTTCATCCATCTCATGAGTTGTGTCCAAGCAACCTTCTACTGGGGCTCCTGCAGCCAAAAGTGCCAATCATCCTTCATCCAATCCTGAAATTTCATCCAATCCTGAAATTCATCCAATCCTGAAAGTGAGAAGGCAAGACATCCTGTACCAGAATTGGACACTGGGGTGCTCTCAAAGCTGCTTCTCAATGCACCAAGCACAGGCACCATAAGAAGAAAAAGTGCTCCTAAGATCTTTCCCAGCTGCAGTGGCCATCCTTAGTGGTCTCTATGGTCATGTCTGGATGAGCATCATGAGACTACTCACCACCTTGTTCTTCTCCAGCCTGAACTCTTCGGCCCAACTCCATGCCACTCTCGAGGTTGCCCAAGCATTGGCCATGTCAGATAGTGAGAAAGTTGACTCCCTCTCATGGGCTTTAGTATTCTAAAGGTCTTCCAGTTCCATCTGAGCCATGATCATTGCTTTCTGGGACTGACCTTCGCTGGTTCATCATCAGTCCAGATGACACTGTTGCCCTTCTCCTGAGGCTTTTGAGTTGGGGGAGTTCAGCTGTAAGCACCACATTGCATCCCCACGATGCCACTGATATTCTCTTTCTTCCTCTGAAGGGGATTCTTTCTCTGAGGAAGTTGTGATTAGTATTACTGTTTAGTATTACTCTAGGCATCATGGTCCGGTCACTCACCAATATACCCATGTTTATCAGGATCAGAATTCATCTCAGTATTACTATTAATATTACTATGCTCTAGATTTTTCCTCTTACCACTATACAACAAGGCCTTGAGAATCACTGGATCAGAGCAGGACTTCTCACTCTTCTAAGCAGGATCTTTGGTCCCTGTGTCCTACATGAACCCATTTTTCTTGCAAGGTGTTGTTGTCTCCACTACTTACTGAAATGCAGGCATGTCCTGCAACCATTTCCTCCACCAACAAACCTCAGGCATCCATTTCAGTCACCAATGTACCTGTCCTAACCACTGTTTTAACTAATACTCTGACAGTTGCTTCAGTTGTGGTGTCTTCTCCACACTGTCATTCTCCTCCATCTGTTGCACCTCCTGTTGTGACTTTGTCACCATCTCCATGAAGATTGCACTGGCACCGTTCTGAGTCCATTGTATCCTATGGCACCAACTTAGATTCAATTTAATCTTCCTCCATTATTGTTCAGTAGTGCTCGCCTCCTAATATTCCTAGTGAGCATGAATCTGTTTTACCCACAGACAACATCTGCATTTTGCAGAATTGATAGTTCATCATGGCTGAGTCTCCAGCACAAACAGAAACGTGGGGAACAAGTCTTCAGGAAATTTCAAGTGAAGGTTCCTACACCTTTTTATATACCTCTTCTTCCAGCTCTCCTTAAAAGCGCAAGGTGGTCTTGGAGCAACCCATCATTTGTAGGACTGCATCTAAGAAAGTGGACACTTTAAATAGGATTTTTGATTCCAGCACTGATTGGCTCTCTTAATACCCAAAGCCCAACTCTGTTGTTAAGGCTGAGCAGACCAAGAAAACTCAAAAGAAAGTAATGACCCCCTACCAACAAAGAAGGTCACAAGCTTGATGTCCTTTTTAAAAAAGTGTACTCCACCACAGTGTTGTGCATCTACATTGCCAACTACAAGCTGTGTATGTCAGCATTAGACTATTGTAATATGCCTTAGGAGGGGCTGCCCTTGAAGATGAATTAGAAGGTGCAGCTTGTGCAAAATGCAGCAGTGAATTTTGTTTTCATTAAAAGCAACAAGAATTCTGCTGTTATTAACAAGTAGTATCTACAAATCTATCACAATAATTTAAAATACAGTTTTTAAATTAGAATAATTATTACATAAATTGATATAATATAAATGAGGATTTAAAACAATGTTATTAACCTATAAGATTAAAGATATTTCCCCTTTTATGATCCTCTATCTATATTCTAGATGTACATTTCTCCACTTCCTACTTCACCTTGTTTGGTTTCTAACTAACGCTTTGTTACCTCTATTTCCCCAATACCAAGTTTAGTCGAATTTCACAAATTTCTCTCTATTTTTTTTTTACCAGAAAAACACAGATGATTTGCCTGTGCCATAATGAACCTTTAAAATAGTAGACATTGCATGATTATCCCTTATATTTCCAGAATTTTGATTACATTGTTTCTAGTCAATCCAGATTTACATTGTAATTTCATCAATCCAGAAATACCATAACACCCAGCTTTTGTTTCAGGTATTCTTTAACTGGCAACTATTCCCTTTCATTTTTTCCTTGTAGTCTTCCCTTTAGAGCTAGAATTAGGTTATCTAATAGAAAAAATTCCTGAAGTTTAATTAGCCATTCTTCAGTTTCTGGGATATAACTATTTTTCCAATATCTAGTGTATATAATTCTAGCTGCCATAACCATGTAAATGCAGCAGCTAAATTCTTCTTCGTGGTCTCTGTGCCTTCATACACTAGGAGCTTTAGCGCCTGCGCGGTAGTGTTCGGAAACTTCTAGAGCTTGTTCGCTTGGCGGGAACCCCTCCCCCACGCCGGTACTGCGCATGCTCCTCCCGCCGAGCAACGGTCTCTCCTCAGTTCTTTCTCGTCCGCCGTCGCGTACGGAAGGTTCTTCGGTTTGTTCCTCTGCTTTTGTGCTTAGCTTGCTGTTTTCACGGTTTTTCGGATTTTTGGATTGTTTCTGACCTCTCCTTCGGACTTCCCGTTTGGTTTTGGTGATTTTCGGACTTTTTTCTCTTGGCGTTTCATCTTATGTCCGCGCTCTTTAAAAAGTACGTGTCCTGCGGGCGCAAAGTTGCCCTCAACGACGGCCATAAGGAGTGTCTCTTCTGCTTGGGTGAGTCCCACAACACTAGGCTTGCCCAATTTGCAGGGATTTTACTCCCCAGACTCTCCGCAACAGGTCCGCAAGACTTAAATCGTATTGTTGGGAGCAGTCTTTGCGGGCGATCGACGAGACCTCAGTTTCCAAGATGGCCGAAAAGAAGACGACCACGCCATCGACGGTATCGGTGGCTGCCGTTCCGTCCACCTCGTCGGTATCGGGCTCGGTACCAGCGAGAACGCCGATCTCGGCGTTACCGAGGATCCCGAAGCTGTCGGCGGCTGCCAAGTCAGCGAAAGGATCCTCGACGGCGAGGAAGGCTGAGGCTCCCGTGAAGGAGACGCCTGCTAAAAAGCGCCCTGCTCCGGACGGAGAAAGGGCAAGGAGAAGGAGAAGAAACGGTCCCCGGCTGGGGACGTTCAACCTCCCACTCCTCCTCCGACTCTGCAGCCTTCCAAAGGGCGAGGCGAGTCGGTCGATCTCTCGGACGATGAGATCGAGGACGTTCCCCAACAGCGCCCGGACTCGCCTGTGGTAGACCCTCCAAACCTGGTGGAGGAGCACCACCGCCTTTCCAGCCGTCGCAGGTCGGCCGACCTGCAGCAAGAGAGCCCTCTGCTTCTCCAGAGCGGCGTTCGACCTCGTTCAGGTCCCGGTCCCGCTATTCGGAGCGTCCGGTGGCCTCGCCGCCTCCTAGGGAGACTAGACAGGAACAATCTCGCTTGTCTGCCTCCAGATCACCTCGGCGTCTTACGTGGCCAGGTACGCGAGGGAGTCTGAGTGGAGAGAGCGCCCGGCCTCTTACCGGTCACATTCTCCATTGTACCGGGAGCGGTACCATCGTGACCCGTGACGCTGGGAGACCTTCCGGAGGTCCCGGTCACCTCGGAGACAGCGCGAATCACGCTTGCCTCGAGGGGAAGACGCTCGGTACCGTCGGCACCGAAGCCGTTAGCCGTCGGACCGCCGCTCCTTCAGCCGCTCTCCCTCGCCTCGATACCATAGGGCGAGGGAGCCTTTTCCTCGATATCGAGCGGTATCGCCACCTCCTAGGGTTACGGCTACGGCGACGCGCCCTACGGAGTCGGTGGTGACTGAGCAGGCTAGGACCACATCAGCCTGTCAGACTACGCCGGTCACCACTAGAAAGGTGAAGTCTGTGGTCAGCCAGCCCAAGCGTGATGCTGCCACTACCACCGTTCCGGCTGCGGAGAAGCCCAAGAAGGAAGCACCCGCGACGACTGTGAAGGAGCTGGAAAGCGAGCGGCGAGAGGACTCACCGAGCTCGGAGTCGTACGACTCGAGTGCGGAATCGGAGGTGTCTGAGGCGGCCTCCCAGGAGTCTACTCCGCTGGGATTCGGGGAGCCGATCCCAGATTCAGCTCCAGAGGACGTCCACCAGTTCTCTGCGATGCTGCTCCGCATGGCCTCTACCCTTGGCCTTAAGATCGCGGATGCGGAGCCGGAGGACGACGATCCCGTCTTCTCCATCTTCGAGGGGAAGCAACCTGCCGCGACCCCGCTGCCTCTCCTGCCCCGGATCTCCAAAGTGGTGAAGGCTGCTTGGGATAGACCGGCCTCGGCACAGCCGATACCACAGCGTTTGGAGCACCTCTACAGGGTGCAGAAGGATAACGCAGGTTATCTCTTCAACCACCCTGCACCGAACTCTGTGGTGGTCGAGTCGGCACAGACAAAAGGCACCGGCAGGCAGCACACCACCCCGCCGGATAAAGAAGGCAGGAAGTTGGACGCCTACGCAAGGAGGTTTTATTCCGCCGCCTCCTTGCAGATCAGGCTGTCCAACACTCAGGCTTGCCTCGCGGCATACCTGAAGAAAGTGCTCGACCGCCTTCAACCGGCGATGGAGGCGGTACCGGAGTATATCCGTCAAGCCGCCTCGGTGATCTTCAACGAGGCCATATCCGTCGCTCGGCAGCAGATGGCCTCCTCCCGGCACGCCGTGGAGATCGCCTCCCGGGTCATGGCGGGATCCATCGGCTTGCGCCGCCATGCCTGGCTGCGACCAGCCGACATCCAAGAGGACACCCGAAGGAGGATCGAGGATCTCCCCTTCAACGGTGAGGGCCTCTTCAATTCGTCCACCGACCAGGCGCTGGACAATCTGATGAAGGCGAGGTTGACTGCCAAAAAGATCGGGCTCCAGCCGGCCACACAAGCCCGCAGGACCTCCACCTTCCGCCCATCCTGGCGACGATCTTCCACCTCGTCGTTCCAGCGGTCGGCCCAGTCCGGCCAGTCAAGACCGTCCTCTGGCTTGTCGGCCAGACACACGTTTAGACGTCGCCCGGCTTCATCTAAGAAGTCCTCCTCGGACGCGAAGTCTCGGTTTTGACGTGTCTGGCAGGACCTACCAATACCCACTCTTCAGCCTACCATCTGCGCTCGGAGACCACCCGACTCTGGCTCGGCACCTTTTGGAGTGGCAACATGTCACTACGGACTCTTGGGTGCTTTCCATCGTCCGTCTTGGCTACGCCATCGAGTTTCACGATATTCCGCCTCGAGGCGTTTACTACTCCACCCCGTCGAGTCCGGTCCTCCTGGAAGAGATCCAGTCCCTCCTCCAAAAAGTAGCGATCGAGCAGCTCCCGCAAGAAGCCAAGACCACCGGCTTCTTCTCCAGGTACTTCACGGTACCGAAGGCCGACGGTACCCTCAGCCGATCCTAGACCTCAGAGGGGTGAACTACTACATCCGCCCCAAGAGGTTCAAGATGGTCACGATACCGTCGATCCTGCCCTTCCTCCATCGAGGAGACTGGTTCGCCTCCATCGATCTCCGAGACGCATACTTCCACATCGCCATTCGCCCGCAGCACAGACGGTACCTCCGCTTCGCAGTCGACGACACCTGTTACCAGTACAAGGTGCTGCCGTTCGGACTCTCGACTGCCCCAAGGGTCTTCACCAAGTGCATGGCCCCGGTGGTATCCTTCTTGCGGACGAAGGGGGCTTCTGTCTTCCCTTACCTCGACGATTGGCTGTTGGTGGCGTCCTGCAAACAGAGACTTTACCACGACGTCCACATGACGTTGTCACTCCTGACTCGCCTTGGCCTACGAGTGAATCCGAAGAAGTCCCACCTCGAGCCGGCGAGGATCTTGGACTTCATCGGGGCAACGCTCGACTCAACCTCCGCCAGGGCGTACCTGCCAGAGACTCGAGCTCAAACCCTGATCCGGGCCGCCGCTCACACCTGTACGGCCCCGACGTTATCTGCGAGAAGTGTCCAACAGCTCTTGGGCTACATGGCTGCGACAACCGCTGTGACATATCTCGCCAGACTAAGAGCAAGACCTCTTCAACACTGGTTCGTCCGCATATTCGACCCCCTGCGAGACGAACAGACACTCCGACTGCAACTGCCGGAGGACGTCTGCTCATCCCTCCGATGGTGGCAGTCGCGACGCAATCTGATGTCAGGGATGCCTTTCCAACAGCCAACACCGAAGGTGACGGTAACGACCGACGCCTCCCTGTATGGATGGGGTGCCCACTGTGGCGATCTCAGAGTCCGTGACAGATGGACCAACGACGAGACCGCTCTCCATATCAACGCGCTGGAGCTGCTCGCCTTCTCGAAAGCGCTACGGGCGTTCCACCACGTCGTAGTGGGGCGCACGGTCCTGGTCCTGACGGACAATACCACCGCCGTCTGTTACATCAACAGACAAGGAGGGACTAATTCGACGACCCTCCTCAACATTGCGCTCGACCTGTGGGAATGGTGCATTCGCCTGCACACGCATCCCGTGGCGGTTCACCTGGCCAGGCAGGAGAACACCATGGCAGACGCCCTCAGCAGGGACACCTCATCCCATCACGAATGGTCTCTCTCCGGAGAGGCGTTCAGACTGATTCGAGACCGCTGGGGCGAACCATCGATCGACCTCTTCACGACCAGGGAAAACGCGAAGTGTCGCCGATTCTCTTCCAGAGCGGGCCATGATCGCACTTCCATCGGGGACGCTTTCCAGTTTCCGTGGACCGGGAACTCCTCTACACGTTCCCGCCGTTCCCGCTGCTCGGCCGGACGATATTGAAGATCCTCGCCGACCGAGCCGACGCGATCCTGGTAGCCCCGTACTGGCCGAGGCAGCACTGGTTCACACCCCTGCTACGAGCTGCACGAGGCGACCGCTCCGGCTGCCACCGACACCGGGCCTGCTCTCCCACTCCAGCGGCCGAGTCCTCCATCCGCACCTGCCACGCCTGGCCCTCCATGCCTGGAGGATATCGCACTAGACAATCCCGTGCTCGGTACCGTCCTCGTCGCGGCCAGGAAGGAATCCACTCGTCGCAACTACCAATACAAGTGACGACGCTTCCTGGCCTTCGCTAACGAGAGGAGTGAGCCGGTATCGCCTGTGGGACTCTCTACCGTCCTGCATTTCCTCCTGCACCTCCGGCAACAGGGTCTGGCGTTTCCGTCCCTGAAAGTTTACCTCTCCGCGATCGTGGCATACCAACCGCCACGATCTGCGGCATTGGCCTTCTTCAGGAACGATACCGTTAAGCAGTTCCTGAAAGGACTTCATCATCTCTACCCGCCGGTGTCGCCGCCGCTACCGCCGTGGTCCCTCTCGCTGGTGCTGTCGCAGCTGACAAAGCCGCCCTTCGAGCCGATGGCGACCTCGGATGACAGGCTCCTGACCATGAAAACTGCCTTCCTGGTAGCGGTGACCTCAGCGAGGCGAGCGGGTGAGATCACAGCTCTTCGGTCCGATGAGCCCTTCATGGTCTTCCACAGGGACAAGGTGGTCCTGAGACCTGACATCTCGTTCCTGCCAAAGGTGGTGTCCAGTTTCCATCTCAACCAAGACATCATCCTGCCTGACTTCTTCCCGAACCCGACGACACCGTTGGAGCGGTCCCTCCACTCCCTGGACGTGCGTCGGGCCTTGGCCTTCTACAAGGACAGGACTGCTTCCTTCCGACAGACACCGCATCTCTTCGTTTGCTATGGGCGACGTCGGAAGGGCCTCAAAGTGTCCACCCAGCGCTTCTCCAAGTGGGTGGTGAGGACTATTGAACTGGCGTATGAGCTCGCGAGGAAGCCTCCGCCAGTCCTGCTTCGAGCCCACTCCACCAGAGCTGTGGCTACTTCTGCGGCCCTCCTGCGAGGAGTTGACCTGCATGAACTCTGCCGTGTGGCGACCTGGTCCCAACCATCGACCTTCGTGCGCCACTACAGGCTCGACTGCCGGTCGCACAGGGATGCCCGGTTTGGACGTGAGGTGCTGGCTTCCATGCTGTAGGACCTGACCCGCCGTCCAACCGGTAAGCTACACAGTCCCCTAGTGTATGAAGGCACAGAGACCACGAAGAAGAAGAACAGGTTGCTTACCTGTAACTGTGGTTCTTCGAGTGGTCATCTGTGCCATCATACACACCCGCCCTTCCTCCCCTCTTTCTCAGGTCCCTGTAGGTTCTACGGCGGACGACAGAACTGAGGAGAGACCGTTGCTCGGCGGGAGGAGCATGTGCAGTACCGGCGTGGGGGAGGGGTTCCCGCCAAGCGAACAAGCTCTAGAAGTTTCCGAACGCTACCGCGCAGGCGCTAAAGCTCCTAGTGTATGATGGCACAGATGACCACTCGAAGAACCACAGTTACAGGTAAGCAACCTGTTCTTATTGACAGGAAAGTAGTAAAGAAACCATTCTCAGGATGGCACAGAGGAGAAATCCACACCTACCCTGTTGTGGGGGGAAGATTTTGGGGGATTATCGGTATTTAGGAAGAAAGGTGTGGTGAAGAAATTAATGGCCTAGGTTACACATGGCTAGATAAGAAACTGTCAGAGGAGGAGGTATGCTTAACGGTAGTAACTGAAAGAATTTTAAATCCTGCCTGTTCCGGTTGGCACGTGGGGATAAACCCAATCGTTGTGGATTCCTCCTCTTGCCATCGCAGAATGAATCTTCATGGTAAATCCAATCTCTCATTTTATTCCAGTTCTAAAACAGTTGTGCTGGCTACCAATAAACTTCTGATTTGGCGATAGCATTGAAAGCCCTAAACAGCTTAGGATATTGTGGCTTCCTGTGTCCAGTGACTGAGCTTTGCTGGAGGGGTCCCAGCATTGGGAACTACAGTGTGAGATGACATGGGTGAGAACCTTCTCTGCTATGGCATCTCATTTGTGGAATGCCACCTCCTTAGGCCTGACACTGTGCACCAGAATGACAGAAAGATAAAACATGGCTTTTTATTGAAGCATTTGGAATCTACTGATATTTTCCATATTTGTAAATATACAGTGTTTTACCTTTTTTCATATGCTATGTGGTCTCTGTGCCTCACACAGTGGGATCTTCGTGCATGTGTAGTTGTTTCGGAAAGTTCCAGAGCTGAGCAGCTTGGCAAGAACCCCTCCCCTATTTGGTACTGAGCATGCTCAATCTTGCTAAGCTAACGGTCTCTCCTCAGTTTCTTTTCGTCCGCCGACCAGTTAGTAGCTTGGCTTCCTCTGCTGAGCAGCATTCCTTTTTCTTGGATTGTTTTTTCCTTATTTCCACATGAAAACTATGAGAACCTCTTCTCCTTCTCATGTCTTCTTCACTTTTTAAACTTTGCGTATCTTGTGGCTGCAAGGTTTCGCTTTCCGATGCTCATTTGGAGTGTTTGTTCTGCCTCGGGGAGGCCCATAGTGTCTGGGCCTGTTCTATTTGTAAGGAATTCACCTCGCAAACTTTGAAGAACAGAGCCTCCTGTTTGAAATCCTACCGCTGGGAGCAAGCTCTTCACCTAAAGGATCAGGCAGCCTCTAACATGGCTCTGTTTCAATCCGTCCACCTCGAGGTCCATCAATATCGAAATCTTCATCTTTACCAACTACTTTGGTACTGACTTCAGCCTCGGTACCAACTCCTCCAGTATCAACATCGGCTTCTTCGAATCTACCATGCATTGCTTCTCTTGCAAGGATCCCAAAGTTCCCTAAGATGCCGGTGGTGCCTCAGCCTTCCAGCTCTGGAGATGCCACCTCCACCGTTTCTACTTCTCAGGTGACTCTGACCCAACAGCCTCGGACCGTCCCTACTCTGGCCGAGCGAAAACAGGCTTCTTCACACCATTCCTCGGTGGCTCCTAAGAAAAAGAAAAAGAAACATTGCTCTCCTTCACCTTGTATGCTGGCCACCCGAGCTGTTTCTCTCGGGCCTTTACCTACTCCTCCACTGACTCAAAATGAGCCTCAACTGATCACACTAGAGGAGATACAGGCCCGCATCCACTCTCCGGCACCTGAGCTTATCCAACACCTGGCACTGCTCTCGCCAGTACCAGTGGATCCTACTTTGGACCAGAAGTGTCAATCTTCTCTGGCCGCCTCTCCTTCTCTGTCAAAATATCAGCCCAGTCAAGGGTATACACACAATCTCCCTCCTCTGGCTGTGGTCTCTCGCTATCCTGACAGGGACCATCCACCGGTTTCGGATGCTCCTTGGCTACCTCTCGAGACCAGCCCCGCCTTAGTGTGGTCTACTCGCCAAGTTGCAGGGACTGTGGTAGGTCCATAGCGCCGTGACCATGAGCAGAGCAGCCCCTATGACTTTGCTCCCGCCAGAGAGGATTCACCGTTTTCCTCGGTGTCATACATAGTTCGTTACGGTCACGAGCATTTGTGAATAGAACATCCCGGCTCCTACTACTCTTACTCACCAGCATCCTGACGTTTGTCATTGGTCTCCTTACAGGCCCTGCTGCTCCAGGTTGCCATCGTGCTCACCCTCTTGGTCATGCTACCAGTCTCAGTACCACCCTTCTCGGTTCCGTTCTGCCTACTACCAATGTTTCCCCGTCTCTCTGCTCTCGTTGCAGGTCCCAGGTTCACGCCTCTCAATATTGTGCCATCTTTCCACCACCGCTAGTGACAGCTATGGTTTCTCAACCCCCACTGGAGGAATACTCAGCCCCTGCGCCTCCACCCGCTTTGATGGTGACGCTTCCGATGCAGTCTCTTGTGGCTCTGATCACGGCCACACTCCCGATCTTGTTAGTTCTGGCTTTGGTATCAGCCTCGGTACCGACATCAGTACTGGCTCCACCTTCTTTGCATCCACCTGTCCAGGAGCCTCATCCACCTCCAATTTCTCTGTCATTTTCATCTTATGATTCTGACGATGAGTCTTCTGACTCTACTCCTCCGTCACATAGTTCTCCTCTGCTTAACTGGAACCAACTCTGGATATGGCACCCGAAGATGTGAAACAATTTTCTAATATCCTCGTTCGAATGGCCAGTGCCCTGGGTCTTGATATTTCTGTACTTCCTCCTACTGTCCCAAGACCCAGTTTTTCGTTATGTTGACTCCTATCCTGCTACAACGGCACCGATTCTGTTCTTACTGGCTCTGCAGGGAGTCATCAAACATCCATGGTCCCAACCGGCTTCTTTTCAACCAATTCCTCGTTGCCTGGAACATCGTTATCGGACCCAATGCAAGGATGTGGAATTTCTCTTCAACCACCCCACTCCTAATTCCATCATTGTAGAGGCCTCTGAAACTAAGGGAGGTAAAAAAGCCCACAAGACTCCTCCTGATTGTGAGGGTCGTCGTCTTGACATCTTTGGCCGTTGCTTCTACTCTGCCTCTTCCCTAATTGCCAGAGTCTCTAACGCTCAAGCTTGTTTAGCGGCCTATCAGCAGAATATCTGGGACAGACTCCTTCCCTTGATTTCCTATCTTCCTGATGATCACCAGGCCACAGCTCTCCAATTCTACAATGAATCAGTAGCTCTTACTAATCAGCAGATCCAGTCTTCTCAACATGCCGTGGAGGGTTTGGCACGGGTCATGATAGGCGCGATTGTTCTCTGTTGCTTCGCCTGGCTCTGTTCCGCTGGCTTAACAGAGGACAATTGGAAGAGGATTGAAGATCTTCCCTTCAACGGTCAGGGCCTCTTCCACGCTACCATGGAAGACGCCATGGACCATCTTATGAAAGCTCGTCTCACGGCGAAAAAGATGGGAGTTCATCTGTCAGCTCAAGTGAGAAGGCCCTATTCATTCCATTCTTCATGGAGACACACTTATTACTCTTACTGATCTTGGTCTCCACAGCAGTCTTCATAACAATCCTCTGCTCCAGCCTCTTCATCTCACCGTTCCTTCAGACACCATCAAGCCTCTTCTAAGGAGTCTGCATCCACTGTGAAGTCTAGATTTTGACTTCCCTTGCAGATCACCAACTCTGCCAACTTTTCGTCCTGTGGGCTTCCTATCCTCCAAGGCCCCAGACCTTTCTCGTCACTTCAACACTTGGTGTGCCATCACTTCAGATTCCTGGGTGCTAACCATTGTCCATCTCAAGATACACCATCAAATTTGTAAATATTCTTCCTGTTGGCATCTTCTATTCCACATCTTCCAGCTCCACTCTTCTCAAGGAGATAGATACACTTCTTCACAAAGAGGCCATAGAAAAACTACCCCCCTCTGCCAAGCACACCAGTTTCTTCTCCTGGTACTTTACCATTCTGAAGAGGGACGGCACCCTTCAACCCATTTTGGACCTTCAGGCAGTCAACTCCTTCATCCCACCCTGGAAGTTCAAGATGGTCATGCTGTTGTCCATCCTTCCTCTCCTCAAGCAATGGAACTGGTTCATGTCCATAGATCTACAAGATGCCTACTTCCATATTGCCATTCGCCCTCAACACAAGAGGTACCTCTGATTCGCGATCAAAGATACATGTTACCAGTACAAGGTACTTCCCTTCGGCCTATCCACTGCTTCCAGGGTTTTCACCAAGTGCCTTGCCCCTGTGGTGGCTTACCTCTGTATGAAGCACATGATGATGTATCTCTACCTTGACGATTAGTTATTGGTGGCATCCCGCGGGCAGAAACTGTACAAAGACATTCATCGCACTCTTTCTTTGCTCTCTGATCTCAGCCACAGGGTCAATCCCAAAAATCTCACTTGGAACCTATGCATACCCTTGACTTCATTGGGGCTACCTTGGACTCCGCTTCCACAATGGCGTTCCTCCCAGTAAAGCATGTGAGGGTCCTGGGCCGATCTGTCTCTGTGATTCTTTGCAGTCCTTCCGCTTCTGCTCGCCAAATCCAGCAGCTCCTTGGTTACATGGCAGCCACAACCTCTGTCCCTTACCTGTCTCACTTCCATGCCTGCCCTCTTCAACACTGGTTCCTCAGACATTTCGATCCTCTTCTTGACAACGAGTGTTGGAGGTTTCATATTCCACACCCTGTCAAGACCTCTCTCCGCTGGTGGCTATCGGCACACCATCTATTCTCCGGAATGCCATTCACCGAACTCCATCCATCCATCACTGTCACTACCAACGCATTCCTCCTCAGCTGGGGAGCCCACTGCAATTGCTTCTCCGTCCAGGACCACTGGACTGGACTGAAGAAACATTTACACATCAGTGACTTGGAGCTTCTAGCAATTTTCAAAGCTCTCCAGGCCTTTCAGAAACTCTTTCTCAGATGGACAATACAGGTGCTGTCTGACAACACGACAGCTGTCTGCTATATAAACTGCCAGGGAGGCATTCACTCATCTCTACTTCTCCACCTCGCATTACAGATATGGGGCTGGTGCGTCCCACTTCAGATTCACCCAATCGCAGTGCACCTGCCAGGATGAGGCAATGCTACAGTGGATATGCTGATCAGGGACATGGCCTGCCATCACAAGTGGTCCCTATCCAACATGGCCTTTCACCGGATAGTGTCCGGTTGGGACACTCCATCTGTTGATCTATTTGCCACTCACCAGAACAAGATCTGTTTGCCACTCACCAGTGCTCACTACTGCTCCAGAGCTGGCGTTGAACACCGCTCTCTCAGAGACGCATTCCAGTTTCCATGGAACAAGGGACTCCTTCACATCGTTCCCCCTTTTCCACTCCTGGGCCGAGTGGTGGCGAAAATTGCTGCAGACAAAGTGGACACTATTCTCATAGCTCCTTATCGGAGCATTGGTTCGGATGCCTCCTCACCATCTCCCAGAGCCGTTGAATGTCCCTCTCATACGCTCCAGACCTCCTCTCTCACTCAGCCAGTCAGGTGCTTCACCCGGACCTCCCTCTCCTCCACCTGCATGTATGGAGGGTAACATTCTAGACTCTCGTAGTATTCTGGAGGTTCTCAGGGCCTCTAGGAAACAGTCAAATGGCACAAGTTCACTGCCTTCGCAGATGCCCAATCTGAGGTTCCTTCCCCTGCCTCTTTATCAACAGTCTTTCATTTCCTTCTATCTGTTAGGGGACAAGGGCTTGCCTTCTCCTTTCTCAAGGTTTATCTCTCTGCTATCATCACTTACCAGCCACGCAACTCTCCATCTTCAGCTCTTTTCAGGAATCCTACAGTCAAACAGTTCCTCAAAGGCCTCCACCATCTCTACCCTCCAACTTCTCCACCTCTCCCTCCATGTTCATTATCTTTGGTCCCTTCCCGACTTATGCACCACCCATTTGAACCTATGGTCACATTGGATGACCGCCTCCTTACTCTGAAGACAGCATTCCTCATGGCGGTTACATCAGCCAGGAGGGCAGGAGAAGTGACTGCACTGTGCACGGATGAACCCTTCCTGGTGTTTCACAGGGACAAGGTGGTCCTCCACCCAGATCTGTCCTTTCTTCCTAAGGTACTCTCCGAATTCCACTTGAACCAGGACATTATCCTTCCAACTTTCTACCCTGACCCACACCTCTAGAGTGCTCCCTTCACTCATTGAGTGTCTGCCAGGCACTTGCCTTCTGTCTGCAATGAACTTCAGCCTTTTGCCTCACTCCTCACCTTTTTGTTTGCTACGGTGGGAGACAGAAAGGCCACAAAGTCTTCACTCAGTGTTTTTCCAAGTGGGTTATGGAAGCAATTCACCTCTCCTATGAACTTGCTAAACAACCACCTCCTTCTCCTCTTCATGCCCACTGTACTTGAGCTGTGGCCTTCTCAGCAGCTCTCCTCAAAGGAGTGAACCTGAAGGAGCTCTGCTGAGTGGCTGCATGGACACAACCTTCGACATTTGTCCACTACTACCACCTCAATTGCAGAGCTCGATGTGATGCGTGCTTTGGTTGTGCGGTGCTGTCCTCCATCATCTAGGACCTGACCCACCATCCAACGGTAAGCTACTTAATCTCCCATTGTGTGAGGCACAGAGACCACGAAGAAGAAGAATAGGTTGCTTACCTATAACTGTGGTTCTTCGAGTGGTCATCTGTGCCCTCACACACACAGCCTCCCCTCTTTCAGGTCACCTCATCGGCAGACTTCGTAACTGAGGAGAGACCATTAGCTTGGTGGATTGAGCACGGTCAGTACCAAATAGAGGAAGGGTTCCAGCCAAGCTGCTCAGCTCTGGAACTTTCCAAAATGGAACTGCGCGTGCACAAAGATCCCATTGTGTGAGGGCACAGAAGACCACTCAAAGAAACACAGTTACAGGTAAGCAACCTGTTCTTACATTATTTATCTTTAAATTGATTTCATTGAATGTTGCCTTAAGATATTTTAATACAGATTGGATGTCAATGTTTTACGTAATACACAGCAACCAAAAACAAACAAGCAGCAAAAAAGAAAAAAAAAAGGCAAGCAGGGTTGTGGGATTGAAGAGGCTGGCTTTTTGTAAGCTGTGAATTTTTTTTTCTCCTGTGCTGTAAATTAAAGTATTTTGTAAATTAAAACTACTGTAGAATTGAAAACTTCCTGAGTGAATTATGATTGTGTAAAAGGATCAGCACAGAGACTTGCTGTTAAGGAACAAAATACTTGGGGATGTTTTGGACCTGTTTGTGCCTGAACTATTTTTTCCAAGCTGATCTGGGGGACGTCTTTTGCTGACATTACTTCCAACAAATTGAAAAAAAGAATTCTGGTTGACCAGATCACAAGATATATATTTAAAAGTTACTTAAAATGAAAGGGCATGTAAATGTACCTTATATTCTTAAGTTTCCACATACCCATTTTTATATTTGTAAATGAAACTACCATAAGGAGAGTGAGTAAGAAGTGGTGATGATGATAATGATTTAGTAGTAGTAGATTTTTAATGTTTTAGTGTGTTATAGTTTTTATCACCAAAATTATAAACAAGGCAAGAGTTCTCCACTTTTACCAGAGAGAAGGAAGCTTCAAAGTTGAACAGTTCTCCACTTCCATTAACATGGTTGGTGTATTCACCACCATGGCAATGGAAAATTCCTTCTGGATTTTACTGCTTCTTGTACTGCAGCTGCTCCAAGCTGAATTGACACTCTCATGATGCCAGATTAGGGTCTATCACAGGCGGGTTCCAGTGCAGCTCAGAGCAGCTGTAGAAAAAGGGTGGTAAAGATAAAGAAAGATGACTGCAGTAGTAGATCCACTGACTGTTCCTGTCTTCCCCATGCTTGCGGTATGCATGGTTTGTTGTTGTTAATAATGGTGATCAACAATTAACAACTATATACTTAAAGTAGACTCAGATTAATTGAAATCAGAATTAAGTAGTTTTCTGTTTTCTAAGACCATATAAGCATTATAGCAAAGATTTTCTGATCATCTTTGTTAGTATAATAAAAATTAATGACTGGAAAATTGTTAGAAAATAATATTGAGGTGTTTGAGTGAGATGTTTGACATCTGTTTGACTTTTTATAGGTAATATGTTTTAGGCAAATGAAGTGCAAACATGTCCATATTTAGAGGCAGGTTTTTTGCTGTAGATTTTAATTTACTGTTTTATATGGTGGATATATTGAAGTCCCTTGATTGGTTGAGCTTATTCCAGGATAGGCTTTTCAGCCAATCTCAGAGAAAGTAATGATAGTTACTAGTTATATTATTTAGTTACCATATGTGCTTTAAACACAGAGCACAGGGAAATTCATAGGAACAACTCTTGGATGGCTGTGGCCCGTACAGTTCCCTAGTAGTGAATGGTTTGTATCATAGGAGTACAAGTTGGAAATCCAGGTTTATATCCATGTTCAAGTATGGAGCTGAGAGGGGCATTCCTGTCTCTTAGGATTGTTCAGAACAGAAAAAAAAGCCCCTTTAAACTCCTTTAAGAATGTGAGCCAAGTAATAGGATTTGGGACATAAATGTTTTGTTCACATATTCCTGCAAGACTCCCAAAAGTATCTTAAGTAGAAATACCTGGAAGTAATGTCCTAACTCCTCACTGCTGAATCAACATGGTTTCTGAAGAGACATCTAGTCATATAACAATAAGGCCTATAGAAACTAATTATTTTCCCTTATATGTGCCCTGTGGCTTTGCTGCTTGTTTCAAACTACAGCGTTCTTTCCATCATCTTAGACTAACATAGATTGTTAGTAGAATACCCTGTTAGTAGAATACCGTAACACCTATGCAAATTTTAAAGATTGTTTAGGGTTGTCTGTTAATAGTTGTTTGACTGCTTCCTTATATTTTATTTGGTGCCTAGTTTTGTCCCTTTCAATACCAGGATTTAAAAATGTGCAAGTTTAGTACCTTTTATGATGGCTTTTTCTTTGGTAGCAAGTACCTTGGAAAATTAAGTTGGATGCAAGCTACTTGATGTGGACTGAGGAGGACTTTTTTATGGCTCTTACTGTCTGTGCTGGTTTTCGGTTGAAACAGAGTGCAGACTAAATTTGCATTCAGTGGGAAGAAACAGCAACAATTCAACAGGCTGCAGCAGTTTCCAGCACTTGGCAAGAAATGATAAGGGAATGGATGCTTGTTTTGTTGTCCCATGCTTGATCCATCTGTCAAGTATTTTCTACCGTGAAGGTGGTGGTAATGTAATGAGCCAGCATGATGTAGTGGTTTGAGTGTTGACTGTGACTCTGGAGACCAGGACTTGAATCCCTGCTCAGCCATGGAAACCCACTGAGTGACCTTGAGCAAGTCACACTCTTTCAGTCTCAGAGGAGGGCAAGGGCAAACCTGCTATAAATAAGTCCCGCCAAGAAGACCCAGGTTTGCATTAAAGTGGCCATAAATTGGAAGCAGCTTGAAGGCACATAACAACCACAACCCACAAAATGGTGGTAATTTCCTGTATGGACCTACTCAGGAACAGTGGTCATAGCTCAGTACTGCTTCTTGAAAGCATGCTGTTCACATCAGCTTGAATAATATTGCTGGAATTCATATTGTCGTCCCCCCCCATTTGTTAATGAGTAGCTTTTGGAGTGGTTTTTCATTAACAGCTAATGCCCAAGCTCTCTGAAGATCTCACTAGATTATGTGGGTGGCGAAATCCTCAATTTAACTGGTAAACTAGCCTGCTAAAGTGCCTCTCCCGTGTTCTCAAGCGAGATGTTATTGTCCTAATCTGAGTGTTCCCTTTACTTACCTTTTGAAAAGGGAGTTACTTTCTCTGTTTTTCCTTTCCATCTAATTCCAAGGAAGATGAATAAAATGTTTAAGACATGTTATCATATTTACTTCTCCAAAATATTTTTTTTAAAAAAACTAAGTGAAAGATTTTCACATTTAAGACTGTGTACAGTATCAGATCATTCAAATTCCTATTCTTGGTTTCCTTCTCTCAGGGAGTGAGTTTGTTATGCTGTGGATAACTGGTGGAGATTAAATAATTTAATGAGAGTGAGTTTGTTATGCTGTGGATAACTGGTGGAGATTAAATAATTTTCTCTGTTTTACTCATTTATTGGGTTGGAGGGGTTCATTTCCACACTACCCTCTCCCCAGATTCTTCAAAGTTGCAAAATGGAGAGTTTCCTTATAGCTCAGGCTTCCCTATAGTTCACTTTATTTTTGTGTATTTTCAAGTCATATTAGACTTAACAGCTAGTCTATCAGTTTTTTCTTGGCAACATTTGTTCAGAGGCTTTTGACATTGCCATCTTATGGTGCTAAGAAAGTGTGACTTTCCCAGAGTTACCCAGTAGATTTCTACACCTGAGTAAGGATTTGAATCCTGGTTTCCCAGGGTTCTAGTCAAGCACTCCAATCACTACCCCACACTGATTCCCAACAGTTCAGGGTTTCATCATGAAATAAAATTTTAAAGAAGTTTAATTTATAATTATATTCTGAATAAACTGTACTTATAATGTATCAAACATGATAATTTTATTCCAAATCAAGTTACATATAATGCATTTTAAGTTCCTAAAGTTAAAAAACTTTCCATTTTTAAAAGGTGCTAATATTGAAATGTTCCAACTTTTTTTAAAAAAATTGGCTTTTTCCAAAACAGGAAAAAAGTGCCCCACTTCCTCCAGACTTGAAAGGATCCAGAACTTTTACATCTCTAGTCATTAGTGGGCTGGATGAGGGTGAACAAACTGAAGCTTGCCCAAGATGTGTCATAAGTATTTGTAGTCGTTAAAAGGCAGATCAGGAAAAATGAATTCAGCCTATGCTGGATGAGGTTACACTCCCTCTCCTTGCTGTCTTTATGTTGTCAAGTGTGAATACTCCTTTTTTTAAAAAAAAATTATTAACACATATTTTAATCATCTAAAACTACATAAATGGGATAGGAACAAATTAAATACACATAAAGCAAAGACTTAATTCGAGTTATAACTTACTAAAGTAAAGATGTAATACAATTGCCAAACTAAGCTTATTACAAGGTGTAATAAATGTATCAAGTAATGTGGATAAACCAGTAGACAGAAAACTACTATATGGCTTCAAACCTTTGTAAAGATGGATTATGTACTCTTACTAGTTCTACTTTTTCTAAGTAAATCTAAAAATAGCACTTTTAATATCTTTGTTTAAAAAGTTCAATATATTGTTTATATAACAGTAAACATTTTTTTTAAAAATCCTTATGTTATTGTCTCCTTTATCTCTACTCTTGATTATTTCTAAATCCTAATATTTCAACTGCTATTGGTCATTGTCATATAGTTTATAATACTTTTCTATTCTGATGAGCTTTTAATACTGCACCACTTTATTGATGTATATTTTGTCTTTGTAATGGATTCATTTTGCATCTTTTTAATTTTATGGATAGTTTAATTGCATTTTACAAATAACTTCTTGTTTTAATTTTTTTAAGCCACCTTGAGTCCCAGTTTTGGGGGAAAGGCAGGATATAAACGATGCTGATAATGGTGGTGGTGATGAAAGTAGTTGTGCTTTGTTGTTTTTTAAGCAATATCTTACAAAGAGCTTAAGGTGCTATCTGTGCTTACCATGTTGGAAGCAAAGCATATAATAAAGTTTGTTGTTGTTGTGTGCTTTCGAGTCCGTTCCAATATAGAGCAATCCTAAGGTGAATCTATCATGGAGTTTTCTGAGATTGAGAGTGTGTGACATGCCCAAGGTGACCCAGGATTTCCATGGCCAAGTAAGGAATCGAACCCTGGTCTCCAGAGTCATAGCTCAACACTCAAAGCACAATACCGTGCTGGCTCCCACAATACAGTTTAGGCAAAGTTCATAGTATGTAGAAGTTATCATATATCCAGCAGCAAAACAAGTTAGTTTCTTCTGATGGATCATACCACAGGGCATGTTCTCAATGTAGATACACTTATTAAGCAGTGACACAGTTACCTAAATCCCCATTAAATTCAAAATAATTGTGAACATGAGCAATATTTGTAGACCTCTATGTTAACTAGGAACGTTGATTCAAGCAAACAGATCATTGACTGTAAACAGAAATTACAGGTCTCCTTTGCACTTTGTTGTCTTCCATAAATCTATCCTAAAATTGGTGTCTTAATCTGATTTGCAGAAATGTTTTAGTTGTTTGCTTCTGCTTTTGTGGCACTTTACTTTGCTTGTATGATTTTTCCCGCTCGGCTAAATTCTGTCACAAAGTATACCGCTTTGGTTTTCAGTATTAAATTAGGCAAACTATTCTACAATAGCATGAAAGAAGTCAGACTTTTAAACATTTGGGGAGCTTGAAAAAGATGATTTTAAATTTGACATAGGGGTTGTGAGTTGTTCTCTGTGTTGCTCATACTTTCTTATGTTGTGGCTGAAATCATTTCTCATGGGGATATATCCTGTGCCATAGTGAGCATGGTATTCATTTTGTCTCATGATAACTAACATGTGGTATAAGTTAAAGCCATTCGAATGATATATATCTTGTCAGAATGCGTGTATTGCACTTCAGTGACCTGTTTTAAGTGTACTTGGACTACAATTAGTAATATATCTCAAAGATCTTTTTGAAAATGAATTGGTTTTGCCATTGCATCTTCCCAACTGTTGGAGATGGTCTTTATGTCCTTAATTTACTAATTAATTTCTACATCACTCTCGGCTCCCTAATTTGTTATGACTTCTGGCTTGGCACCTCTGTGTTGTTGTGAAACTTGTTTGCTGGAAGCTTTGCTTTTATTGTTTGTTTATACTTCAGTGTTTTCTGTGTTATTTTTAGCTAACTAAATGCAGCTATGTAAATATTTCTTTAAATATAAAACTCCTAGACATTGTATGGGGAATTGAAGACAAACTCATGGTTTTATTAATAATACCTTTAGAGTATTCACATATTGCTGTCCAATCTCTGCAGGTGCTGAAGAGAAAATTTTGGAAGAGTTTAAAGAAACACACAATCCTGACTCTCCAGATTTTCAGCTCCAGGCAATGATCCAGGCTGCTGGCAAGCTTGTACTGATTGACAAGTTGCTGCCAAAACTGAAGGCTGGTGGCCACAGGGTGCTTATCTTTTCCCAGATGGTGCGCTGCTTGGACATACTGGAAGACTACCTCATTCAACGACGGTGAGAACAACAAAGTAATCCAGTTCAAGGAAATAGCAGTTATTCAACATGCAATCAAGTATTTAACCTGTGTTGCAAAGAGAGGAAACAATGAAACCACAGGAACTTAACATTATGAATTGAAAAAATGGTATATGCACAAGCATAGCAATAATTGTACTGTTAATTGTAACCTTTTGCTCATAACCAACAGACCACTTTTTCATTTATGGTTAGATTTGGCAGCTCTTTCACAAGGAGTACACAATATGAATTAAGACTTTTCTTTTCAGGATGAAGGCACACACTACAGTCAAAAGTTCTTGCTTATAGCCACAATTAAAAATTTTATCTACCTTTATCATTCTGTTGAATCTGTAATAAACTTCATCTTTTTAATACTAGGTAAAATGTCACAACAAAGTAAAATCAATAAATGGTGTAATTCTTTTCTGTATATTTTTGTGTATAATCTAAAATTTGATGCTCTGCTTCAATACCTGATTATATTTTAAGTGCATTATCTTCTCTGTATAATTTTAAAATAAATTTGATAATAAAGAAAAAATCTGCTAAAGGCAGAAAATGGGGGATGAGTCCCTCTGTGTAATTTCCTGCCTCTTTATATTTGCTCCCCTTTACTTTCTCCCACTCAAGTACTTGTGTGAGTACATTTGCAGAGTATAGAATTTTGATTTCATTTTTAAATCTTACCATAGTACTTCTTAAATTCTTTTTCTATAATAGTGCTCTATTTTTGCAGGTATCCTTATGAAAGAATTGATGGCAGAGTAAGAGGCAACCTTCGTCAAGCAGCTATTGATAGATTTTCCAGGCCTGATTCTGACAGATTCGTTTTTCTTCTGTGTACAAGAGCGGGTGGTTTGGGAATAAATCTTACTGCTGCTGATACCTGTATTATATTTGATTCAGATTGGAACCCTCAAAATGATCTTCAGGTAATGTTGTAAGAGGCAATTGTCAAACTTTTTTCTTTGTGCAATGCAGAGAGAATACTTTCTTGGATGATCTGCTGAATTTGAAATATACATATATATTCTCAACAGTTTTTATTTAATCTAAAACTAGTTCTAAGGTTTTCACGTACTACTTGCTTATTTTATTATGTTGCACAAACTGAATGCCCTTTTCATAATTTTTCAGGCTCAGGCTCGATGTCATAGAATAGGGCAGAGCAAATCAGTGAAAATCTACAGGTTAATTACAAGGAATTCCTATGAAAGAGAAATGTTTGATAAAGCAAGTTTAAAGCTTGGCCTTGATAAGGCAGTATTGCAGTCCATGAGTGGAAGAGAGAATGCTACAAATGGGGTAAGAATAAATATTTTTACTAAAATGTTTTTTTCTTCCAGTATGAGATAGTTATGAAGTAGTTAGTATATGTTGTCTTAAGGTTCAAAGCTATTGTTTATACAAATTAGACCAGATGAAGTAAGAAATGCTGTTTTTTTTCTATGATGCATTATATATAATGTGAAGTTTTAAAAAGGTATCTCCTCCTCTCTATAAATTACAGGTACAGCAGCTTTCTAAAAAAGAAATAGAAGATCTTTTGAGGAAAGGAGCTTATGGTGCTTTAATGGATGAAGAGGATGAAGGGTCCAAATTCTGTGAAGAGGATATAGACCAGATTCTTTTAAGGCGAACACATACAATTACTATTGAGTCTGAAGGAAAAGGCTCTACATTTGCAAAGGTGAGCATTTAAGTTGATGAAATTCTGATAAAAATGGATATTGGTATGAGTGATCTTTCCCTTGGATATATCAATTTGTAAGTATAAACCTAGCCTAGTATGCAAGTAGAACCTGAGCTGTTCTTACGATAAAACAGAATTCAGGAGTCGCTGAAATACTCCATAGGGGCAGGTTGCCACAAATGCAACCTGCACTTTTGAAATCTTTTAACCCTATTAAGGACTGACAGGAAAACAGATGTACTGTCTGTTGCATCTTTTGTATCCCACAGACTGAGGGTGTGTCTGGAATCCAAATAGTTTGCAGATCCTTTATTAGGACTGCTCAAGACAATAGTAATGTGCCATTGACCATGTCTGCTAAATATGTTGGAAGTTGGAGGCCAGCACATCTTCAGGGCATCAGATTTGAAAGATATATAAATTAAGACCAGTCACCTTCCTGCTTTGTGTGCTGTACTTTCCTCTCTTTTTTCAGTTGTTTTGGACTTTAACCTAGAGTAGAGCATACTTTCTTATATTCTAAGAGGAAGTGTGTACCCATGATAAAGGCATTTAACTACAGGTATAACAACAACAAATATCTCATTCAACAAAGTAGATGTGTTCCTAGCCATTACTTCTTTAACAGAAAATGCAGTACTTGATGCAGAAATAACATAAAAAGAATAAGAATGGGTTCCTGCAGCACAAAAAGAGAGGAGCAGTTGAGCATGTTTCAGCGTATTTTTTTTATTCAAAACTAACAATAGCCACAAGTGATGTGAAACAGTAAGATAAGGTAAGCCTTGCATAAGTAAACAAAAGTATTTCAAACCTTCCAGAGACCACTTGAAGGCTTCTTCTCCAGTACATTCAGAGATGACCTTTTCTTTCACCAACCTCCACTTTTTTATGGTTTCCATTTTGGTGGTCAGAGTTGTACTTTTAAAAAACAACAAAAACAACATACTGGGCATAGCTTTTTTGCTTCCCATTTTTTCTTTGTTTTGCTGATCACATAGGCTTAGTATGGGATTCTGGAGACAACTGCTGTTTACTTTGCCTACTGTGGAGAGGCATGCATGGATACAGTAGGGTCAACTAGAGTACAATCCCACTTTTCCCCACCTCAGGCGATATTGCTTTGTTTGCTGTGGACGCACTGCTGCAGCCACCAGCCCTTCATCATCCTCCCCATGCTGATATTGCTAAAAACCTTCCAGCTAGACAGAGAACAAGGATGAAAAGGTAGGATGGGCAGGCATGAAAAGACTTTGTTAAAAAGGAGCTTCTTTGTCAGAGATTTTGCTAAGTGAGGTATCCTTGCGTTGTATTTGCTTCTGGCAGTCAATCCATATTTGGGTTACAGCTTCTTTTAAAGAACAGCTTAAGTGTTATGTGATTGCTGTTTCCCTGGAAACTTAGTTTTGTGTGATGAAAAATTACAGATCCTTCACCTTTGTTGTTTTACTATAGACTTTGAAAGCAGGGTGAAAAAATGTAGATAAACTATTTTTCATGGTGTTAATACATTGGGATCTTTATTCAATATATTTTTGTTTTAGGCTAGTTTTGTTGCATCTGGAAACAGAACAGATATTTCCTTGGATGATCCTAACTTCTGGCAAAAGTGGGCAAAAAAAGCTGAACTTGATATTGATGCCTTAAATGGAAGGGTGAGACATTTTAAACTATTCATCAGTATCAGTGAAATATAAGCTGATTATTATTGGTTTAAAAAAAGACTGAGATTTCATTTTATTCTTTGTTGTAGAACAATCTAGTTATTGATACACCAAGAATAAGAAAGCAGACTAGACTATACAGTGCTGTCAAAGAAGATGAACTGATGGAATTTTCAGATCTAGAAAGTGATTCTGAAGAAAAGCCTAGTATAAAACCCCGTCGGCCCCAGGACAAATCCCAGGGTTATGCACGCAGTGAATGTTTTAGAGTGGAAAAAAATCTGTTAGTTTATGGGTAAGTAAAATATGCCTGACTAGCATATCCTATTCATATTATTATAGATTTAGCCCATGCATGATAGTGGTATATCATATATAGAGGCTTCATACCAGATCCTGTGTATGTTGACAGTTAATATTTCTTGAAATCCATCAACTGCTTTTCTTGTCATAGCAGACAATATGCTGGACTACAGTCACCTTTTTTAAAAAAAATTACAGTATACACTCATATCAAAACTTTTCATTGTGAACCTCTCAAAATATACAAGTGACTCAACATACAGTTATATTTACTACAATGATTATAATTGCTTCCTAATCATCTAGTGTGAATGCTTGAGTTTATAAACTTGAAAACCAGATTGTCAGTGTGTTTAATTATTTTTTTTACAACTAATATTTCCAAGGTTTAGTAACCATAAAAAAACCTTCTCCAAATAGTAACCTTTTGGGGGAAATGAACAGGTAGTCCAAGTATTAGTTTTAGTGGTTCAACATAATTTGTTCAACAGTAAATTCCCATCTCAGTGAAATCTGAGAACTTCCAAGTTAAAGTAATACCCTAAATAACTTACCGCCTTGAATTTAACCAAGTTGCCTTACTGAACTACCATTAAGATGAGATTAAGAGCCTTTGTCTAAACTTTGCTTCTGTAAAGTTGTGTACAGTTATTATAAATAGAGGATTACAGGCTCAAACAGACTGATCCAGAAATCTCAAGAGTACAGAAGCTGTTCTGGGGTAGAATTTCATTTCAGAGCCTTTGAGGGCCATTACCATTAAACATGTGTATTTTATTATTTCCAGTATAGTTAAATTGTTGCTTTTATGAGCAGTGAACTTGCTGCCTGCTTAATAAAAAAAAATATTCCTAACTTTTTGGAAACTCAAGCTGAATTTCCTGATGTGATCTGTAAGTACAGAATATGTTTAGCCCTGGCACAAGATTCCCAGTCTAGCTGGTGCTCAAGAGTTAATGTTAAGATGAAAATCCAATTCTGAATATGTATGCTTTGAATTTTTCTTGTAGTTGGGGACGATGGACTGATATTCTTATGCATGGGCGATATAAACGTCAGCTAACAGAACAAGATGTAGAAACCATCTGCCGAACTATCCTTGTATATTGTCTGAATCATTACAAAGGAGATGAAAACATCAAAAGTTTTATCTGGGATCTAATCACTCCGACTGCAGATGGACAGACACGAGCCTTAGTAAATCATTCTGGTGTGTATTCCTATATTATATTTTCCTGTCAGATTTTGTAGCAGTCAGGGCACATTCTTTGAGAGTGACAGGGAATTGTAGGCCAGTACTTTCCTGTGTAGCATCCTGAAATAGCTTTATCTTTGATGCACAAGAAATCAAGCTCGCCCTCGCTCATTCTGAATTGAAGATACAGTAGGTTCCCCCATATCTGTGAGGGATACATTCCTAGATTTAACATGGATGGCAAAATGCACAGATACTACCAAATGCTATATTTTGATCCCTAGGCCAGGGGAAGAAGGGAGGTAGCTCCACTGCCTGGCTCCTTCTTCCTTTCTGCCTTCCTTGCTGGTGGGGCTTAGTGAGTAACCCTTCCCCAACCCAACTCTGGTGGGAAACCAGGCAGCTTGGAGCCATGTGTCTCTCTCAGCCAAGGAAAGAATGTCGCAACTCCTTCCTTGGCCAAGAGGGGTTTGGGGGAACCTTTGCACATCGCTTGGCCAGGGATAGAGAGAAATGCCTTCCTTGGCTGAGATTGGCACAGGAAGCCATACTGCACCGCGCCATGCACCTCTTGGCTGGGGATGGAGGGAGACTCCTTCCTTGGCTGAGAGAAGTATGTGGGAAGTCCAGCTGCGCTATCTAAGGGAAGGAATGGAGGGGGACTTCTTCCTCAGCAGAGAAAAGCACGGTGGGGGGCAGCTGCATGGAGCAAGGATTCTGGTCAGCTGTGGTGGCAGTCATAGCCCTGGAACAGATCATAAGTAAGTGACTCCATGGATAGTGGTCTAGTGGATACTGGGAACCTACTCTGTTAGTTCCTTCCTGTGACACTTTTCTCTTGAAGATGCCTTTCCAATAGACCATTGCCTAAATTCACATTAGTCACAGCTAGAGTAAACATATTGAATTGTTGGAAATTTGGTAGTTCTTCGTGGTCTCTGTGCCTCACACAGCATTCGGAAGATTCTAGAGCTTAGTAGCTTGGCAGGAACCCCTCCCCCATGCCTGCACTGAGCGTGCTCAGCCCGCCGAGCAATGGTCTCTCCTCAGTTCTTTCTCGTCTGCTGTTGCGAACGGAAGGTTCTTTGCTTAGTGGCGTATTGGCTTATTTCTTCAACTGTTTTTCTTGGCTTGACTATGGTTTTTCAGATTTTGACTACGTTTTTCGGATCTTCAGGCTTCAATTCTGGTATTTTGGACCCCTTTTATTTCCCCCCCTCACTTCTCTTTGTGACTCTTCAACTTCTTCTCCAGTTTTTGCCTTCTGAGTTTCTACCTCCTTCTTCAACCTACTCGTCTATGTTGGCCTTGTTTAAGAACTGCATAACCTGTGGTCATAAGGTAGCCCTGTCCAACGGACACCGCGAGTGCCTCTTTTGTTTGGGTGAAACCCACAACGTAAAGTCGTGTTCAATTTGTCGAGAGTTTACGGCCCAAACTCTACGAAACCGGTCGTCCCGTTTGAAATCTTACCGTTAGGAGGAGTCCCTACGAGCAAAGGAACAGCCTGAGATTCGCGCCGTCATGTCCGAGTCATCGACATCAGGATGACCTATGACCACTCCATCGATGGTGTCGGCGGCTGCCGCACCATCTGCGGCTAGGGTATCGGGCTCGGTACCACCCTTGAGGCTGCCAATATCATCGCGATTCCAAAGTTGCCCTCGGCCGTTACGACCGCTCAGGAGGCACCTGCGGGCTTGCAGGCAACAAAGCCATCCAGGCCTCTTACTGCCATGTAGCGGAAACGCCCTGCCCCTCAGGACGTTTCCAAAGACAACGAGAAGAAGAAGAAGAGGAAGGAGAAGCAGCGTTCTCCTACGGTGACCCGGCTCCCAACACCTCCTCCGACTCAGCTCACTGAGGATCCAGGCGAACAGTCGGACCAACAAGAGGTCCTTGAGGTGTCCGACAAGGAGCAGGCCATGGAGGTCTTGCCCTCGGAACTGCCCGTATTGACAGCTGTGGTACCCCCGCTGAGTTGCCGTAAGACGGTGGACCGCCAGGAAGAGTTAGTGGCCCAACATCGGCCCACACCCAGTCACTGGGCGGCATCTGGTAGGAGCTCGTCTCGCTCTCCAGAACGCAGAGTCAGACCTCGGTCACCACACTACTGCGAAGCGTATACCGAGAGGGCTCACTCTCGCCCCTCCACTGACTCACCGCTCACCTCCGCTTCCCATATCGCGAGGTATGGACAAGAACATATGTGGCGAGAGTACCCGGCCTCCTACCTCTCTTACTTTCCATCGTACAGAGATAGGTACCACTGAGACCCAAGACGTTGGTCACCCTACCAGAGGTCCCGTTTGCCTTCCAGGGAGAGGTACCGCTCCCAGTATCGGAGGTCACCGAGCAGATCAGTTTCCAGATCACCTCGCCATCGGAGGTCCAGAGAGCCCACACCCCGCTATAGGGAGGTGTCTCCTCCCCCGAGGGTAACCTTGACTGCCACCCGTCTGGTGACCGAGTCTGCCTTGACACAGACAACGGCCTCGGCCACGACAGTAACGCAGGCGATACAATGTGCACAGCCTGCTGTGGTGCCGATTACAATATCATCGACACCTCAGCCAACGGCCGTGGCCGTCTTGCCACCTACGGTACCACCCCAGAGGTCATCGAGGGAAAGGTCTGCTGACAGATTGCTGTCTCTTCACAGTCGTACGAGACCAATTCTGACTCCGATGAGTCTAAACCTACGTCCCATGAGTTGCCACCCTTGGTCTTCAGAGAACCAGGACCTGAGTCGGCACCGGAGAACGTGAAGCAGTTCTCCACCATCCTCCTTCGGATGGTTACAGCGCTCGGACTAAAGGTCGCGGCCCCGGCTCCAACGGTACAGGACCCGGTATTTCAATACGTTGATAACCGTCCGCCTGCACCATTGCCATTTCTACCGGCCCTCACGGAGGCCCTGAAACATCCTTGGGCCAAGCCGGCCACAGCCAATTCCACATCGACTCAAGCATTTGTACCGAACACAGAAGGAGGACACTGAGTTCCTCTTCAACCACCCAGTGCCAAACTCCATTGTTGTAGAATCCGCACAGACCAAAAGTGGCAACAGGGCGCACACCATTCTGACAGATCGTGAGGGCCGCAGGCTTGACACCTTCGGAAAGAGGTTCTACACCACCTCCTCCCTGATCGCCAGGGTGTCGAACACACAGGCTTGCCTGGCGGCCTATCTACGGAACCTGCTCGACAGGTTCTGCCCACTTTTGGCCAACCTTCCTGAAGAGAGCCCCACAAGTACCATGCAATTTTTCAACGACGCAGTGGCACTTGCGAATCAGCAGATTATCTCTTCAAGGCATACCGTGGAGGTTACCACAAGAGTGGTGGGCTCCGTTGCCCTACGACGGTACGTGTGGCTTCAATCATCGGGACTGCAGGAGGACAGTCGTAGGAGGATCAAGGATCTCCCCTTCGATGGCCAAGGACTATTTAATGCCACAACCGATGAGGCAATGGATCATCTTGTCAAGGTGCGACTAACTGCCAAGAAGATTGGCATACACCAGCCAACTCAGCCTCGCCGTGGCTTCAGTTCTCGACCATTGTGGTGCAGGTCCTCGTCCACCACCTACCAACAACGGTCTCCTCGCTCGGCTACATCCCGGCGGTCCACCGCGTCCTCCGCACGAAGGCCTCTTCGGAGACGCCCGTCTTCTTCTTCTAAGAAATTTTCGTCTGGGACAAAATCCCGGTTTTGACCACCTTCGCAGGTCACCACCACAACCAACCTTCAGCCTGCCAGCAGCCTTCGAAGATCAACCAAGCCTGACCAAACACCTCGCCGACTGGTGCCAAGTCACCACGGACTCTTGGGTCCTTTCCATCGTCTGTCTTGGCTGAGCCATAGAATTTCAAGGTATTCCACCGAGAGGCGTCTACTATTCAACCCCGGCCAGCTCGGTCCTGCTGGAAGAGATCCACTCTCTACTTCAAAAAGGAGCGATCGAGAAACTTCTGTCTTCAGCCAGAACCACCGGCTTCTTCTCCTGGTACTTCACGGTACCGAAGTCGGATGGAACCCTGCGGCCTCTCCTGGACCTGAGAGGGGTGAACGACTACATCCGCCCCAAGAGGTTCAAGATGGTCACTCTAGCCTCGATCCTACCTTTCCTTCGACGAGGGGACTGGTTCGTTTCCATCGATCTTCGGGATGCTTATTTCCACATCACCATTCGCCCGCAGCACAGACGATACCTATGATTCGCGGTCAACGGCACCTGTTACCAATACAGGGTGCTACTATTCGGACTCTCTACCGCCACCAGGGTCTTCACCAAATGCATGACCCCAGTGGTATCATACCTGCGGATGAAGGGCGTCTTGATTTACCCCTACCTGGATGACTAGTTGTTGGTGGCGTCCTGCCGACAAAAGCTCTACAAAGACATCCACCGGATACTCACTCTTCTGACCCATCTTGGCCTCTGGGTCAACCCGAAAAAGTCCCATCTAGAGCTGGCGAGGGTTCTCGATTTCATCGGGACAACACTGGACTTGGTATCGGCCAAGGCTTACTTGCCAGTGGACCGCACACGGACCCTTCATCAGGCCACGTCTTCAGTCTTCGACGACCCAACGGTATCAGCGAGGAGAATCCAGCAACTCCTCGGGTACATGGCCTCGACTACCACCATTACCTACCTATCCAGACTCCGTGCTCGACCTCTTCAGCATTGGTTCGTCCGAGTATTCAACCCACTTCAGGACAACCAGAAATGTCTGCTTCGGATACCTCCGCAGGTCCGTCACTCCCTGCTGTGGTGGCAGTCTTACAGCCATCTCCTATCAGGGATTCCCTTTCGGGAACCGTCTCCACGGCTCACGGTAACAACGGATGCTTCCCTTTTCAGATGGGGAGCCCATTGTGGCGGCCTCAGCGTCCAAGGCCAGTGGATCGACGACGAGACCGTCGTCCATATCAACGCCCTCAAGCTGCTTGCCATCTCGAAAGCTCTGCGGGCATTTTGACACCTGATGGCGGGCCGTATGGTGTTGATCTTAATGAACAACACGACGGTGGTTTGCTATGTCAACAGGCAAGGAGGGACTCATTCAATCACCCTCCTCAACATAGCCCTCGACCTCTGGGACTGGTGTGTCTCACTTCAGATCCATCCGGTAGCGGTGCACCTGGCCGAGCAGGAAAACACCACAGCGGATGCCCTCAGCAGGAACATCTCTTGCCACCACGAGTGGTTCCTCTCAAGTGAAGCATTCCAGATGATACGAGACCGGTGGGGCGAGCCGACGATCGACCTCTTCTCCTAGCAACAGAATGCGAAGTGCCGCCGGTACTGCTCGAGGGCCAGCCGGGGTCGCGACTCCATCGGCGACGCTTTCCAGTTCGGGTGGAACGAGAGGTCCTTTATGCGTTCCCTCTGTTTCCCCTTCTGGGTCGAGTGGTCTCCAAGATCCTCACAGACCGAGCCAACATCATTCTCGTAGCCCCATACTGGCCGAGGCAGCACTGGTTCGGCCCCCTGTTTGAGGCCGCTCACAGTCGACTCCTCAGGCTTCCAACAACACCGGACCTCCTGTCGCACTCCCAACAGTCTCGTTCTCCACCCAGACCTAACGCTCCTGGCCCTCCATGCCTGGCGGATATCGCCCTAGATGATCCCGTCATTAGTAACGTCTTGATTGCAGCCAGGAAGGAGTCAACACGCCGCAACTATCACTACAAGTGGCAACGATTCGTGGCCTTTGCAGAGACATGGTGGGAGCCGGTATCGCCTGTCAAACTGCCTACCGTGCCCCATTTCCTTCTATACCTTTGGCAATAGGGCCTAGCCTTTCCTTCCCTGAAGGTCTGCCTTGCCGCTATCGTGGCTTACCAACCTCTACGGTCTCCATTGGCAGCTCTCTTCCGCGATGATACCATGAAGCGGTTTCTGAAGGGCCTGCAACACCTTTATCCACCGGTATCGCCACCACTACTGCCGTGGTCGCTTTCCTTGGTGCTGTCGCAGTTGACGTGACCGCCCTTCAAGCCCATGGCTACCGCTGATGACAGGCTTCTCACCATGAAAACTGCCTTTTTGGTGGCTGTCACCTCAGCCAGGCGGGCAAGTGAGCTGACAGCCTTACACTCTGACGAACCCTACCTCGTCTTCCATAGGGACAAGGTGGTCCTCCGGCCTGACATCTCCTTCTTGCCAAAGGTGGTGTCCCACTTCCATCTCAGTCAAGACATCATCTTGCCAACCTTTTATCCAGACCCGACTACACCTTTGGAGCGATCCCTCCACTCCCTGGATGTGCGTCGGACCTTGGCCTTCTAAACGGATAGGACTGCTTCCTTTCAACAGACCCCGCATCTTTTTGTATGCTATGGAAGGCGTCGAAGAGGCCACAAGGTATCCACCCAATGCTTCTCGAAGTGGGTGGCTCAGACTATCCTGTTGGCATACGAGATGGCTAGGAAGCCTCCGCCAGCCTTGCTTTGGGCTCATTCCACCAGAGCCGTGGTGACATCAGCAGCTCTCCTGCGAGGGGTCGACCTGCAGGAACTGTGCCGTGTGGCGACCTGGTCCCAGCCATCAACCTTTGTGTGCCACTACAGACTTGACTGCTGGTCTCATAGAGATGCCCGTTTCAGACGTGAGGTGCTGGCTTCCGTTCTCTAGGACCTGACCCACCATCCAACCAGTAAGCTACAAAGTCTCCTAGTGTGTGAGGCACAGAGACCATAAAGAAGAAGAACAGGTTGCCTACCTGTAACTGTGGTTCTTCGAGTGGTCATCTGTGCCCTCACACACACACACCCAGCCATCCCCTCTTTCTCAGGTCCCTCATTGTCGTACTACAGAACTGAGGAGAGACCGCTGCTTGGCGGGCTGAGCATGCTCAGTGTAGGCATGGGGGAGGGGTTCCCGCGAAGCTACTAAGCTCTAGAATCTTCCGAACGCTACCACGCACGCGCGAAAGCTCCTGGTGTGTGAGGGCACAGATGACCACTCGAAGAACCACAGTTACAGGTAAGCAACCTGTTCTTCCATTTCTTCACTGAATCTATTCTAATTGAGATTAGAATATGTCTACAATATCTATAAACTGTCAGACTGTTAGCCCATCTGTCTCAACCAACCAGTTGTGCAGAAAGATGTCACATGCTTTTCTTTTCCAACCCTTCCCCGGCATTTTCTTTAAGTTAAAAGACTTGCTTGCGCAAACTTCACAGAGAACACTTTAGAGCAGAATAGCTTTTGGCAGAAATTCTGCTCCCATGTCATAAGCACTCTACATTCAATTTCAGATTGAATAAATCTGGTGCTAACTGTGTGCACACAATATCAACAGAAATTGTTCTTTCTAATTTTATACATTTTTTTAAAAAATTAATTTCACTTTTGTATGATATATTATTTTCCTAGTAAAAGGTAGTATTATACCTTTTTTGTTTGGACGTGGAAAACATAGCGTCTGTTTCCATGCATGTGTGTGTGCGCGGATGCACACACACACACAAGTATAAAAATCATTGAACTGCTTTAAGCAAGTGACTGTGTCAGCCCAGTATACTCTACAGAGTTGTTACATTGCTTTAAGCTCCTTGGAGGAATGATGAAATGCAAACATCTGGCATGATCCAAGCAAACTTAAATACTTCTAAATCCCACTGAATTTAAACACATGTTTAACTCTTCATATTGAAGTCAGTGAGGGTTTAAAACACTTTTAACTTTGACTAGATCACACAAATTGACTTTTTTCATTTTTTCAATGAAAATACTGTAGTAAAGTAGCTACAATACTTACAGCTACACGCATAGTCATTCAGCAACCTCTAAAAATGCTATGACAATACAATGACTTTTGAATTTTTCTCAAATAGTTCTTCCATTTTACTGTTAGCATAGGAAGTCAGTTATATAACACAGTCTTAGGCATGTATAGTTAAAAGCAGAGTTTAAAGGAACTTATTGTCAGGTAAGTATGTAGGGGATTACATCCATATGCTATGCTTAGTATTTATAGGAAAGCAAACCAACATGTAGGATGCTGAAGTCTTGTTCCTCACCATTGGTAATCTTTTTAGCAATGTCTCTGGCTTCTCAGATTTCACCAGGCTCTAAGGTACACCTTCAAACATGTCTGTCACCGTAAGAAGTAGAAATGTGCTCTATAAAAATGAAAGCTGAGATTCTTAGGAAGCCGAATTGTCAAGCCACTGTCTGTATTCTGTAGCCTGATTATACTCATCACAGAACATAATGTAATAGTTGATAAGACCTAGCTTTCAGAAAGTAGAAATGTCTATACATTGCATATGTTAGGTAGTGAATGTTGAAAGAAAGGCTAAATGGAAGTGGTTTCAAAGGCAGATGTGATCGGTGTTAATGCTTCTTGCTGAAAATTCATGCACTGTGTATTTCTTAGGCTTGTCTGCTCCAGTGCCCAGGGGAAGAAAAGGCAAAAAAGTGAAAGCTCAGAGTTCACAGCCAGTGTTACAGAATGCTGACTGGCTTGCAAGCTGTAACCCAGATGCCTTGTTTCAGGAGGACAGCTACAAGAAACACCTCAAACATCACTGTAATAAGTAAGTTTCTTAATCCTGTTTTTTTCCTGCAGGAGTGGAATCCTAGAATAGAACTCAAATGGCCTAGGTCACAGATTACTGAGGTGATGGTATTTAACTTGTATATCCCTTTTAGCTCCAACATTGACCTGAGTGTTTGTCAGCCAGCTTTCTCTGTTCAGTTTTAATCAAGCTTTCTTAAGACAGTTTTTATCACTGAAGAAGTTTTGATGCTGTCACAGAATTTTTTTTTAATTCACATTTCACAGTGTCCTCTGGGCTTTTGTCTCAACTCTAAATAATTTTCAGTCTGATATTGGAAACTTTATGAACCAAGTTTATCTACAGATAACGCTGAATGCTGCCTTCTAATTGTGCCTAAATTGCTGTCCTTGGTTTGAGCAGTGGACTATGACTCTGGAGATAAGGGTTTGAATCCCTGCTCTGCCATGGAAACCCAATGGATGACCTGGAGCAAGTCACACACTCTCAGCCTCAGAGAAGAGCAAAGGCACACACCCCCAAACAAATCTTGACAAGAAAACTTCATGATAGGATCACCTTATGGTCACCATAAGCGGGAAATGACTTGAAGGCACACAACAGCAACAACGTAACAGCCTTCCCTGTATAGTGATATCTAGTGAGATCTGTACATGCAAGCCAGTGTGGTATTGTGGTTTGACCATTGTACTACGACTCTGGAGACCAGAGCTTGATTCCCTGCTCAGCCATGGAAACCCACTAGGTGACTTTGGGAAAGTCATGCACACTCAACCCCAGAAAATCATGTAATAGGTTCACCTTAGGGTCAGAAAAGACTTGAAGGCACATAATATGATCTATATATTCACAGGCTTTCTTGGTGAGTTTATATATACTTGGTAGATGAAAGTCCCATGTCTGGATGCTGTTAGCACATTTGAATTGCCACCAATGTCTTACCAGCGATGGTGCTGAAGTCAGTAAAAACATGGTGGGTGCGAATGCTTTGAAGTGTTACGGTTTATTGTTACTCAAGAACCTTTTGTATGGTATTAATCTTGTCGTGCTATTCAGAGAAGTTACTCAGGCATGTAACACTGTCCTGCGAGTCTTATGGAAGGAGAGCAGAGACAAACTGTAATCTTAAATATGCTTATTTGGAAATTTGCCTGACTAGAAGCTTTGAAATAAATATGGGTAAAATCAAGCTGAAAAGGTTTTAAGAATTTTGGATTTTCATTTAAAAATCCCACACATTTTGATTAAAAAAAATTACATCTAGCAAAAAAAAGGTGTTTATTAAACATTTATATAAAACAATATCAGCTACACTGTGTTTGTTCAAATTTCTGATTCCTACATTATGAAGTTTATTTAACAAGTGTCCTGACTATTTGTTGCATCTAGAAATCAGACATAAAACTTAAAATCTCAGTCTTGCTTTCTAAATGTAGTTTCTATTCCTATAAAAAATATAATGAAAATTACCAGAATAATTTTTGAGAGCATTCCCCAGCCTAATTTTCAGTCTCAAATGGATTCCATGTTGCTTAGACTAGCAGGGCCTGGAAACCATATGGAAATAAATTTTAATCCTAGTATAGTGAAAAAAGAGGCAAAGGAAAATAGCCATCCTTTTCCCTTCAGCTGTTTTGATTGTTGTTTAGAGGGTCAACTATACTTGTTTTGGAATGGTTCTTTTTCTCCTTACTTTCTCTCTTTTCACAGTATTTAAAAATAGCATCAGTATTTATTATGATAGACTATATCCAGAATCCGTACAACTGTTTAATAAGAATGATGATGGTGGAGATTAAAGTACCACTGCATAAAATATAAAACATTGTGTAAAATATTAAGGCAGTGCCTAGAGTATTGTAACTTACTACTGCAACCATTAGTGCCACAACAAAATCTGCATGGAAACAGACTTCTGAAACTCAGTGTAGTTGCAAAAGCTTTTGAAAGCAGCTCATAAATTCCATTGGGCATAAACTCTCCAGCGCGGTCAGCATGACGTAGACTGATCTTTGTATTGCAGTCCCTGTATTTGTATATTTGTATACTTAATAACAGGTGTGGTGGTTAGTATCTCATATTAGCTAATTCTGGAAAACTGTCTTCAGATGGCTGTACTTTCAACCTATCCGACCCTGGATGAACTCCATTTTCTAAGCCTAGAAATGATTAGTAATTCAAAAGTTGTATAGAAGTGAGGAAAGCAGAAGGAGCAAGAGAGTTGCACCTATTCATTGCTTCCAGTATGAGCAGAAGTCATGGATCTTGTTGCAGTGAGACCCACCAGACTCTCAAGATCATAGGTACTTCTGCCGATAAAGATGCACTTTCTGGCATAACCAAGGAAGGCTAAGGTGTGATGTACTCTTTTTTTTGTGTAGTATTTCAGTGCATTATTGGAGTTTGTAAAGATTAAGGTGTTAGACTGAGGTTGAGAAGGCCCATTTCTGTGAGCACAGGATTGGTTTTCTTTTTCAGTCTGGATGTTGGGGCAGAGGGCTTCCCACCCCCAAGCGCAAAGCTGCTGAAACACCAGAATCTGTTCATGCACATCCTGTATTTTTCTACCCTGTTATATTGACTAGCCCACCAGATTGAAGAACCAGTGCTAAATTAGAGGACACTTTAGGCGTTTGCAAGAACACTGAAGCAGTGGGATATTCTCATTTCGTATGTGTTAAATGTTAAGCTATTTGGGAGAAAGCCTGAGATTAGTGCAGTCAGTGCAGTCTTTTGCCTGGCTAGCACCACACTTAGCTATCTGTCCCCAGTAAAAACACACTCCTGGAAAGTCACCTCACTTTACAGTGAGTATCTGCTGAATAGGAAGTACATATTAGAAGGCACTGCACATGAGGTTGCTTCTGACATGGTTCCATACCTTGTGTGAAATAACAGGATGCTTTGCATTTGTGCAGGATGTTTGCCAGATCAGAAGCAGTGCCTTACTTGGTGCTTTTTACCTAGCAAAAACAAAGTATCAGTCAAAAGACCTCTGAAGTATTACAGATAGAGTATCTTAGCATTGTGCCGTGAGGGAAGGGCTGGAAGGGAAGCCCCTGGGACATAGCAGCAGGGCTCTGAGAGGAAAGTCTGAGAGTGCTGCAGGCTAGGCAGAAGGCAGCAGGACTTTTGGGCATTCCTCCCATTTGGCCAGCATTGCTTTGGAGTGGGGTGGGGCCTTATGTAATAATGGGAAGGGGCAGATGTGGTGCATATGCTGCCAGTGTGCCTTCACTGTGCTGAAAAACCATGAGCACTTCAAGCAAAGTAGAATGTTATTTTGCATGTATGTATTTAAGAACTTTCTAATGTCACTGCAAAGGAAAGAGCATGTGTTCAATTAGATCAAGTTAATCTTTGATTGGGAACGTAGAATTATAGCTTCGAAAAAGTTCTGTAGCATTTCAAAGGCATTGCACAGTAAGTCTGAACAAGGATACTTACTGATGTCAACTAAAATAGGTGAAATAGTAGTAAATGTGGCAAAACTTTTCCTTCAAAAATCTTGTTTTTGGGAAACTGGCTTTTTCCCATTCTCAGAAGCAAAAATTTGTATAATCTAACAAGCCTGACATTCCATATTGGAGGTTTATTGTAAGGTAGTAAAACCAGATTTTATATCTCGTTTATTCCTACAACTTCTGATGTGCTTCCAAAAATGGTATTAAGGCAGCAGCTGAGGAAATTTTATGAGATAATGAAGCAGAACAGTTACTGAAAGCCATCTGCTCAGTTGTTTACAAACTTGCTTCAATACTTCAGAGGCAGTGGTAGAGTACGTGTCTAAACTTCACAAGCTGCGCTAGGTAGAACTAAATGAAATGCGCCTGGGTTGGGCTGAGCTCGATCCCTCTCTGTGCAGTCTAAGTGGTTGCCAGGCAGGCCTGTTGGAAGCCAGCAGAAAGCACCACACAGAGGTGATTATGTGCCACCATCTGTCACGCTTCAAGCCTACCATACAGCATGGCTAATCAGCCTTGGCAGGATGATGGATGAACAGCAGCAGCTGCCAAAAGCCACTGTTGGCAAACAGTCCTGAAGTTAAGAACTTTTTCCCCTCTCTGTTTTCCTCTCCAGGGTCCTGCTGCGTGTCCGCATGCTGTACTATCTGAGGCAAGAAGTTATAGGGGACCAAGCTGACAAGATCTTAGATGGTGCTGACTCAAGGTTAGTGTATATCCAGGTTTATTTGTTGCTTTACACTTACACTGTTTTGAGTGCTTATTTTTAATCAGAGGAATTTAAAGATTTGGCACTTATCTGTTGAAACCATTGTATTTCTCATTGTGTGCTTCGAGTATTTGATGAGGGTGTACCTAGATATCGATATGGGTAATAGTAATTTATCATAAAACAAAGGATCCACGGTCAACTATACTTAAGAAAAAGTCAAATTTTATTTTCAATGTAACAAGTAATGGGAAAATTTAACAATAATGTTAACACCTCTGTTGCATGAAGCCCCTTTTGACCTATTCAAGCATCTTAATTTATTTTGCAGTCTCAATTATAATTGTTTAGCCTTCTGATGTTTGATATGGGAAATGTTAAATTTGATACTCAAACTCCAAAAGTATTTCCAAATGTATAACTCTTTTTATAGTGAAGTTGATATTTGGATTCCTGAACCATTTCATGCTGAAGTTCCTACAGAATGGTGGGATAAGGAAGCAGATAAATCCCTTTTAATTGGAGTGTTCAAACATGGTAAGTAGTGTCTCACTTTAAACGAAACTATGTAGTAAAGCTTTATGTGTATACCAATATTCAGCCTCAGTAAGTGTAATTCCAAAGAATTGTTGGCTTCTATCTCTTTTTTCCTTCTGCATCAAAAAAAAATCAGTTTGAGTTGTAAATATCAGATGCTGTTTTTAAATGTTTGCAGAACATTTCAGAAGAAAACATTACTTTCTTGGCTGTAAATAACATAAAGACATATTTGTTTAAATAATAGCCAAGTAGTATTATAGATCTCCATAAACTCTGCTTCCAGCACTGTTTCACTTGCTAACTCTGCCAGCCAGTGTCAAAGTGGACGGTGGGCTTAACCTCTGCTATTAATCTGTACAAGTGCCTCCTGGGCTTTGTTCCAAGCAATATTTCACAAATGTCAGTGCTGAGAACTCCCGGCTCCCTTGAGTGGGATGCAGCCTTGTTAACTTTGAAAGGCTGGGGATGCAGAGCTGGCATGATATATACAGTGAGCAATTCCTGATTATAATCCCAATTCTCTGGAGGTTGCAGAGGTATTCTCAGCAGCCCAGCCTGACTAAAGGGGAGAATGATGGCTTATAAAACCTTTCATGATTACAGTTTGGCTTGAGGCTCTACAGCAGTTAAGGACAGTGTGTTGTAGTACAAATCCTAATTGAATTGTGCTGTTCTGCCTATGTACAGCAGCTCTGTTTTGTGGGCTCAGCTGAGGCAAGTCTAGTCTAAAAATCATTTCCCTGCCGTGCACTGTTGGAATCTGCCATTTTCCATCTAGTCAACTTGGGCAGTAAGAATAAGCAAACAGCAGTTTTAGAACCATGAAGGGAACAGTGTCATCTTACTGACATGTATCACCCTAAACCAAATAAGACAGATTCGCTGGCCCTTATGTATTTGCCCACGTATGCATTTCCAACCTAAACGCTGGTTTCAATAGTGCCAGCACTACTGCCACTGAAAGGAATGGAGAATTTTACAAGTAGAGGTCAAAGGGTGACCAGTGAGAAGCTTTATGTATGCCCTGAGCATGGTTTCCACCCACCCACCCACACCTTTATTCCTGCCTTCATTTTTTTGTTTTTGCTTTTGTTTTTTGTTTTTGTTTTTGTTTTGTTTGCCTGTTTGTATATATCCTGGAAATTTTCCATTTCATGCATTTTGTGTATGACACATTTTTTTGTATTACTTAAATTACTGAATGGAATTCTAGAAATGTGGTTTAGTTCTGTATCAGTATAAAAGTAGAATTCTTCCCACATTAGTGGGTATTTTACTTTATTTTATTTTTCTTTCTGGGTGTAGGCTATGAGAAGTACAATTCAATGAGAGCAGACTCTACTCTGTGTTTTCTGGAACGAGTTGGTATGCCCGATGCCAAGGCCATAGCTGCTGAACAGAGAGGGACAGATATATTAACAGATGGTGGTGATGGGTAAGAAGGACATTATAAAAATTTAATAAACTTTATAGTTTTATCGTATATACTGGCCTGGTGTCACCTATTGTGTCACATTTGAGGATTCTCATGCTAACAATGTTTCATGCTAATACTTAACATTGAAGCAATTGAATAGATTAAATTTTTGACTTGTTTGAATTAATATATAATTAGAAAACAATAGTTTTTTTATTTAGTTTTGTTGTGTAGGATCATTTAACATTATTTCCATGTGATACAAGATAATAAGCAATAGGAGAAATTTGTTGTTTAATTGTCTTTTTTTTTCCTGCACTGCGTTTCATATAGAGGTGATTTTGATAGAGAGGATGAAGATCCTGAATATAAACCTACCAGGACTCCATTCAAGGATGAAATTGATGTAAGACTTTTGACATGCCAATATATAATTTTTATTTATGTGTAATATTTGAGTGATGGTTGTTTAAAATATTAATGTATTATGATCTGTATTAAGGAAGGTTGTTGTATAATAACACAGCATTTTCAGTCTTCCTGGAAGATCACTTCCTCTGTTACCTTAAAGTTCAATTACTGAAAAAATATAAATGCTGAATTAACTCTCTCTTTTTTTTTTCCGAAGGAATTTGCAAACTCACCATCTGACAAGGAGGGATCTATAGAGCTGCACACAAGTAAGATTTTGTAAAATCTGAGAGGTGGAGGGGAAATTATATTCATGCAAATAGTGTCTAATACGGATAGCTATACATCAGGGAGCAACTTTTTATGGTTTTAAATACATGAAATGTGTTATACATTTTGGTGGCTGTATACTTTTCTATAATGTGATACTTTAACAATTTTTCCCTTCATAAAGTCTCTTTTTAGATTGGTTACATAGTATGACTTGTGAAATGGTAAAGCCAAAGTCAGTAATTTTAGAAAGGCTGTAAATGTGAAGTGAACAATATGGTGATTAACAAAATAAAACTGACATATATCTGGCCTGACCATTTTAATCTAAATCCTCTTATACTGTTGAGTGTTACCATCAATCTGATATAAATGTTGTTCATGACAGTAAAGTGTTGTCCTTTCCACTTCTGAGAATTTTCCTAACTTTGAGGAGGTTTTCTCTTCTGATTGTTAAGAATGGTTGTATTGTGAGTTTTAAGGTTTGTTTTTGTTTTTTTTAAGAAAAAAGGCAAGTTAACATATATCTTTATGAATGCCTCATATGCTTTTTGGTGGTATTATCTAGGCAAACACAGTGAAAGCAATTCAGATTTTGGCCAACTCTACTGGCCTAACACTTCAGCCTTGACTACTCGGTTGCGCCGCCTCATTACTGCCTATCAGCGTAGTTATAAAAGGCAACAAATGAGGCAAGAAGCACTAATGAAGACTGACCGGCGACGGCGACGACCTCGTGAAGAAGTGAGAGCACTGGAAGCTGAAAGAGAAGCTATCATAACAGAAAAACGTCAAAAGTGAGTTTCTTCAGGCTTCTCATAGAAATAAGTGTCTTTCTCCAAGACAACTCACTTTATTTGAAATAGAATCTTGTATCAAACTTTGGTATGAAAACTTGTAAAAATTTTGTGATGTGTTAATCTCTTTCCTTTTTTCCCAGATGGACAAGAAGAGAAGAAGCAGATTTTTATCGTGTTGTGTCTACTTTTGGAGTTATTTTTGACCCAGTAAAGCAACAGTTTGATTGGAACCAGTTCAGAGCTTTTGCCAGACTTGATAAGAAGTCTGATGAAAGTCTGGAGAAGTACTTCAGTTGTTTTGTAGCCATGTGCAGGAGAGTGTGTCGCATGCCAGCCAAGCCAGATGAGGGTAGGTTCACTGATAGCCCTGGCTGTGATGAATTTCATTACTAAATAGAAGCGTTGACACTTGAAAATAATTTGAAGATACAAGTAAATTTTTGAACGTAACATCTTACTTTTTGTTTATTTTTCCTGTCACATACTGTATCCGGTTCACATACACATTCATCCTGGAAAAGCATCATTTCTGATCATAAGGAACATTCTACACATGTTCAGGCAAATGTGGTTAATGCCTCTTTCAGGTCTTACTGCAAGGATGGGAACAGGAAGGGTGGGAGAAGCTTTGTTCACAGACATTGAGACAGGGCAGGAATACTATATACCTGCATTGGCTACTTAGGCTTAACATTACAGTAGCGTGTCTACTGTATCCCTTCCAACCGACAATACACAGCTCATTTGTAACTAGGCTTGATCTTCACCATCATTCCAAAGCACTTCAGCAATGGCTGCAATGACTTGGGAGGTTTCATTTCAACTAAATTAGTGAAATTTATATTTCACTTTTTCTCATAGATAGTTCTCATGCTCTGAGAATCTCTGTGGGGTAGGTCATCCTGAACGAGATTGACTGGCTGAAGGTCACACAGTGAATTTCATGGTTCAGTGGATACTAGAACCTAGATTTTTCAAACCCAGATCTGGCACTAACTTTTACACTATTGGATTTGCTGGATTTCTGTGATTTATGGATTTATACCTCAACAATTGTAAGGAATTCTATATTGTTATCTAAAGCCCCATTATATACTTAGCCAGCTTTTTTTTTAAAGTCAGGCAGCTTGGATAATCTTCTATTTAGTCATTTTAATTTTAAATTGAAGTAACTAATTAAATTAATATAATTTTAAAACATGCTTAATATCTGCTTATATATCTCTTTTTCTACAGAACCCCCTGATCTTTCCACTGTGATTGAGTCAATCACTGAGGAACGTGCTTCACGTACTTTGTATCGCATAGAGCTCTTGCGGAAAGTCCGAGAGCAGGTTCTCCATCACCCACAATTGGCAGAGAGACTGAAACTGTGTCAGCCAAGCTTGGATCTGCCTGAGTGGTGGGAGTGTGGCAAACATGACAAAGACTTATTGATTGGAGCTGCTAAACATGGCGTCAGCAGGACAGATTATCACATCCTGAATGATCCTGAACTTTCCTTTCTTGATTCTCACAAAAACTTTGCTCAGAACAGAAGTGGAAGTAATCTGAATGCTATATCTTTGTTAAATCCACTGGGTGTTTGCTGTGGTCACACAGCCTCTATTATCCCCTCCATGCTGGCACAAGATGAAAAATCTGCAGAACAAGCCGAGGTTAAACTGGAAGAACCTGAGAAAACATCAGCCAAAGAAAAGTCTGGCAGTAAGGAGGAGGAGGAAGCAACAGATGTTGCATTAAAAAGTGATAAGGAGGAATGTGATGCTGAGGTTGAGCTTGGTCCTGTTAAATGTGAAATAAAAGACATAGAACTGAGCACAGAAGTAGATCCAAAATCTATTTCTGAGAAAGGCTCAGAAGATGATGATGAAGAAAAACTTGATGATGATGACAAATCAGAAGAGTCTTCCCAACCTGAAGGTAATTGTGAAGAACATGCAAATTGATTGAGAGTAGCATTGATTGTACCTTGTAATGCCAGATATTACCAACAGACAAAGTTGAATCAAAAGTAAAAAGATCAACATTAAATTCAATCTCAAATCTTTGTGGGTGCAGAGTTTCAAGATTTCAGGTCTTTGTTGTGTGTGTGTGTGTGTGTGTGTGTGAGTGTGTGTGGTTTTCATCAAACTTCTGCCTTTGAACAGCTTTCTGTATAGAATTTCTTTGTCTGCGCTGATGCATTGCAGAAGATCCTGGAACATGTTTGTAGAAATGCCTGCTAGCCCAGTTTTGCTTCAGTATTGCTCTGTGAAAACAGAGTGCATTCCCTTGAAAACTGAGCTCTGTTCTTGAGCTGCACATAGTGATGAATAAGACTTCTTCACAGAACACACAACACCATAGTTTTAGTTTATTCTAACAAACGAGAGATCCATAGAATGCAGCATGAGAGTGTTTCAAGCACACCCCTGCCTCACATCTGAACTGGGTGGCTAAGCTGTAATGATTATACAGTCATCCCTCCACATTCGCTAGAGTTTAGGGGCACAGGACCCCTTGTGAAAGTAAAAAGCCGTGAATAACTCTAGGCCCTTCCAAACCATATTTAAGACACAAAAAAGGATGATCAATCCGCCATGGATTCCTTTGAGGTATCAGGGTTCCTTCACAAGGCAGAAGTGGGTGGCTGGTGGGGCTTACTGCCACCTCCATTGCTGCCCCACACTATTTTTAATAGGGACTTACAAGCCTTGTTTGCAGTTTCTCAGTCTCATGAGGCTTGCAGTCTCTATTAAAAATCGCATAGGGAGGCAGCAGAGGTGACAGCAAGTAATCCGTGAATAATCAAATCCACAAAAGTGAAACTCGTAAATGTGGAGGGCTGACTGTACATCAGTGTAATAAAAATAGAGCAAAAAGGATCTGATACTAAGATATTATGATCTCCCCTTCAACACTGTAATAATATTCTAATAAAATTACTGTGTATGTGCACAACAAATGGCACACTGATTCCATGTGGTTTGCCTTTAAATACATAAACAATTCCATTTTAAAAAATCTTCATATTTGGAATATGGTGTTCACAGGAACGAATGGTGAACATCTACAATATGAAGTAAAGTGATCGTAAAGACTTTTCCAAATCAAAATTGTCATGACATTGTAAATAACAGTAATCACAAGCGGCCTACTTTTGTGACTAATTCTTGCTGATTTATATTTCTCAGCAGGAACAATTTCTCAGGGTAAGAATTTTGATGAAGAAAGCAACGCATCCCTGAGCACTGCAAGGGATGAAACACGTGATGGATTTTACATGGAAGATGGAGATCCATCCATAGCCCAGCTGCTTCATGAAAGAACATTTGCTTTTTCTTTTTGGCCTAAGGTTGGTTCAGCAAAGTGGTTTCTAACCTAATTAATGCAAAGTTATCACTTCTGAAGATTGAAATGCTTACTTCCCTGTTTAATATGTCATGTAGCTTTTCTCAGACAATGGGGCAGAATCTGTTTGAGGAGCTAGACAAGATCCTCCAAGTGGAGTATGGAAGGTTGCCAGCTTTGCCATTAGTGGTTGTCCTAGGCTGAGTGGCCTGCTAGGAGCAAAACAGATTTTTCCAGCAGGATAACAGTACAGGGAGGGTGAAGTGCCTTTTTCTTTTCAAAGCCTTCCTTTGCTCCCCTCCCCATCTGTGTATTTGCCTTTTCTGAGCCCCTAAAATGTTGAAGCAAATAGTGGGTGTTCTGTGGTGTGACTGGCAAGCTGCTTAGAGGCAGCAGCTTTCTAAACTTTTCAAAGCAGACTTTTAAAGATGCTGCAGAAAGAAGAGACATTCTTGGCAGCATCTACACATGTGTAGAATTCTGCATGTAGTTTTTTGGATCCTGGCTTTATTCTAGGGGTAGAAGACAGAGCATCCACGGTTTTAGGACTGTGTTACTTACCACCCATTGTCCCTAAAAGTCAGGCCAGCATGATACAGAAAAGAGTAAGGCATTCTGTGAATCTTTAAAATGTGGCATTTCCTTGATATCTGTTAGATTACTAAGTGCACACTTAGATGAAAATATAAGGATATAAGGGAGCAGCTCCTTTTTGAGCTGACAGAAGTGAAATAAGAAACTACTCTTGGCCTACAGGACTAAACTTACCTTTAGTGTAGATGGATTGTAACTGTATTATTTTCTTGTAATCACAAATAGCTCCTTTAGACAAAAAGTATTCTGATTTTTTTAAAAAAAAAATTAGTGGCTGTATAAGAAATCATTTTACAACAAATTGAATAGAATTGTGGAGTAGTGATATTGTACTAGTTCTATATTCATCCTGGTTTCAGAGGGTGCTAGAGAGAAATAAAGTAGTAATAGTCTTAAGCTTCCTAATCACCATAACAGGGCCATCTGGTTTAGGAGAAAAAAAATAACCCTTGCTGTAATAGGCTTATTCCTGGGGAAAGCAAGCAGGCAGCTGCAGCTGCTGAAGTCTGCTAGTGGTTTTTACACTGTTCTGCAAGCAGTTCAGGGTGTTCAAGATTGAGCTTGTTCAGTAATCAATAGCTGATTTTGAAAAGTTGCCAGTTATTTTGGTTGCACACATGCACACAGACATACATATGTGTTCTTTTAAAAAAAAGTTCTCACTCGTTTCAGCAGAATGTGGAACTACTGTAGCATCACATTACAAACAGCATAGATTAAATGTGTTTTAGAACAATTTAAATGAATACAACAACATGAATCATTTACTAAAACAACAAACAAACAAATGGAGACAGCACCAGCAAATATAATATGCTAATGATGTTGTTAACCACAGTTCAGAAAAATGAAATAGCCTTCATTTGGCAAAGATGTTATAAATGATTGGGTGCTAAGCCAATATTTCTGGAAACGTAATGCAATATTATTAACTAATGATATCAAAATGCCATGTATGTGGAACATATTCTGAAAAGTGTCACAGATACTATCCGATTAGGTCTCAAAGAACTGTTCTCTGTGCAGTGGAATACATTTTGTATTTGCCTATATTGTAACTGGGCTAAACTGTAATTAGAATTTTTTTTAATGTACACGCTTCAATGGAACCTGAAGTGATAATGGGCGTGGAATGAAAATTGACATTTATTAGATGTCCCTAGGTTGGTGCCCATTTCATAACATTGAACTTTATTAATAGTGACACTAATGAGGAACCACTTCCTGGGACAGAATTACAGATGCAGCCTGTTGGCTCTCATATACCCAAGGCAAAGCTGTTGAGTTATAAGAATTACACTACTACTGGTTTAACTGATGTTCACTTTTACTGTATGTAACCAACAGTGAGAGATGGAAAAAAATTCTGTCAAATGGTCTGCGTATTTTTGCTGTAAAGGGCTCACGTTGTTAGAAATTCTCTTCAATTTAAATGACAAAATCTATTCTCCTTCTCTTTACATTATGCATAATTTCAGGGAAACGTGGAATATTTTTCTGATCTGGAATTTCACTCGTAGTTTTTACTTAAATAGTTAAACTTCACAGCCTGCTAAGCTGTAGAGAGCATAGTCTAAGCTCAAATGGCTACTTTCGCATGACATTCATTATGTATTTTCCTTTCTGCAGGATCGAGTAATGATCAACCGATTAGACAACATCTGTGAAGCAGTGTTGAAAGGGAAGTGGCCAGTAAATAGACGCCAGATGTTTGATTTCCAGGGGCTTATACCTGGGTACACACCAACAGCTGTGGACAGCCCTCTGCAGAAAAGGAGCTTTGCAGAACTCTCTATGGTTGGTCAAGCCAGCATCGGCAGTAATGAAGATATCACAGTCTCTCCTCAGTTATCCAAGGCATGTTTCTTTCTTTCTAATAACATGGGACTATCCCATCAAAAGGGTGAAAACAGCAGCAGAAACAGTGCTATAGCTGTAAACTGTGGGCTTGGAGGGGGGAGACAGTCTCCCCAAATGTAACTATTTGAGATTCAGAAATAATAGCAAACTTCTTCTAGTATATCCAATTATAATGTATTGAAAATTGATATTGTGCAAAAAAGCAAAGGTTATTTCATTACTCATAGTGATATATGTTAATTTTTTATTAGGAAGATGCACTCAATTTATCAGTTCCACGCCAGAGGAGGAGGAGAAGGAGGAAGATTGAAATTGAGGCTGAAAGGGCAGCTAAGAGGAGAAATCTCATGGAAATGGTTGCCCAGTTGCGAGAGTCACAGGTTGTCTCAGAAAATGGACAAGAAAAAATTGTAGACTTATCAAAAGCCTCACGAGAGGCAACAAGTTCTACCTCAACTTTTTCAGCTGTTCCTTCAAAGTTTCTTTTACCCAATGTTTCTACACCAGTGTCTGATGCCTTTAAAACTCAGATGGAGCTGCTGCAAGCAGGTCTTTCACGCACACCCACAAGGCATCTGCTAAATGGTTCTTTAATTGATGTAGAACCACCTATGAAAAGAAGGAGAGGAAGAAGGAAAAATGTAGAAGGGCTTGATCTGTTATTTATGAGCAACAAGCGAGCATCATTGACGGCAGTAAGAAAGAAGACTTTTTGTTTGACGTTAATGCCTTATTATAAATTATGTGAGGCTCAGTACCAAAGGAGCCATTTTTGAATATATATGTATAAAATATTCTGTCTTCTCAGTTCTTTATTCATATTGAGATGCCTGTCAATATACTCTAGTAACCAGATTGCTGGTCGGATAAATACCATAAAGTAGCTGAATTAAATAATTTATTTTTCATACCTCCCTTGTCAGAGCAAAATTATCTAAGCAAGATGAGTTCTATTTTAGTTTGTTCAGCATGCGAGTTCATTTTGACCTAGGGTGGCATAGGAGTTCAGAGAAAAACTCAGTTTGAATTTTCCCTCTGCCCCAAATTTGCTAAACAGCCACTGTCGAGCTATTCTTCCTCAACCACTCCCCTGGATGACAATATGGAGACAAGGATAGTGACCTGCCTTATAGTTATTATATACGACTTATAGTAGGAAACTGTACTCTTTAATGGGTGAATATTAGAAAGCTCTGTAGAAATTCTCAGTGTGATTGTGATGATTATTAATCAAGAGCCTTCACTCACAGAGCTGTTTTTATAGCATTTTATATTTCTGCTTTCACAATTTGAAATATTACTCAAAAATATATACAGTTTTCTCCATCCTGCAAAGTTAATTTTCTTAAAAATAGAAAGTGATTGGATTGAATTACTTTAGCAGAGTTATGAACAGACATCTGGGGACTGCACATGCCCTTTGCCAGGCCTCAGAGGACTGCCCTGATACTTCCCCCTCCCACCTTATTTTTACTCCAAATGCCCCTTGCACCAGAAGGAACCTTTATTGAAAACGAGAATTGCCCAGAAGTGATACTTCCACAAGGAACTTTTTGGAGTTAAAAACCTTCTGAAGAGACTTCTTGCAAGAAGCATGAGAACCTCACAATAGGGCTTGGGGCAGTACTTTGACAACCCCTGCTCTAGCATGTTGCATTGTGTTTTTTGGTTTTGAATACTGGTGCATATGAGAAATAAATTTGTAGAAACCAGTCTTAAAACTGATGGTTTGTATCTGGACTTATAATAATATTATACATGGAGTGGACTTACTGATTTCACTGGGCCTGCTCTCAATAGTCTGTGTCCAGATCACTGTGTTTGAAAAGCAACATGTTCTTCTGCTATTGATGTATATATCTGTATTTTGAAAAAATACAAAATTATCTCAAAATCCTAGATCAATAGGCAAGTAGAAAACTCATAATTCTTACATACTAGACTTTCATTCTTAGGGCCCATTCAACATTACTTTTTCAGCACATCGCACAGGGAAAAGTTCTGAACAAGGGTGGGGAATCTGTGACCCTCTAAATGTAGTACATCTATTATCATCCTTCACTATTGGCCAGACTGGCTGAAGTTGGAGATTGGATGGCAACAGTAGAGGGCCACAAGATCCCCAGCTCTGACTTAGGCTGTGGTAAGATTGCTAGACATACGCGCCAACTCTTACAGGTTTAGCTTACAGTTGTGTATTGCAACTAACATACAGGCTTGTTTTGACTTGCATGCTTTTAGAAGCCCTTGAACATTTTTGTTGAATGTTGATAGTGATGTCAACTTTTTGCAGGACGAAGCAGAAGTGACCAAAGCATTTGATGAAGAACTGGAGGCTCCCCCACTGAGAAACATTCCATCTCCTGGACAACTGGATCCTGACACTCGCATCCCCGTCATCAATGTGGAAGATGGGACCAGGCTTGTTGGAGATGATGCTCCTAAAAACAAAGATTTAGTTGAATGGCTTAAATTGCATCCCACATACACAGTTGATATGCCAAGTTATGTACCAGTAAGTGGATGCTAGTTTGGCTTGAATTCCTATCTGTCTTTTGAATTTCCAGAAGCATTATTTACTACTTTTTCATAATGTTAGTGAAACTTCACTGTCTCTCTGTGTTATACATTTACAAGGCTTCAGCTTGCATTTTGTTTTAAAACTTTGTTTTAATAATTGTTCATTTGTTATATTTTTCTTCTGTAGTATTACAGAATGAAGAAATTTCAAGTAATGTGTGAAATTCAGAAGTAATTTATGTTGTGTTAACCCTTGCACCATCTGTAAAGTGCATTCTCAGATGCAGTTTTCTTTTCTTTTTTTAATGTAAAGATGGAATGCCTGGCAAGCTGATCAGTTATTTTTACACACAGCAAAGCCCCGAAGTAATGCACTGTTCCTTTTGCTTTTCCTAGAAGAGTGCAGATGTACTGTTTTCCCCATTTCAGAAGCCGAAGCAGAAACGGCACAGATGTCGAAATCCTAATAAACTGGATATAAACACCTTAACTGGAGAAGAGAGGGTTCCTGTTGTAAATAAGCGAAATGGCAAGAAGGTGATTCTTTTAAGTATTTAGCTCTGTCAGTAAATGCTCTTTTAGACTAGCTTTTGAATTTACTAATGTGCTTTTGTGAAAAAGGTAACCTTTCATAAGTCAACTTACTTGGATCCTTTTAATATTCTTTGACTTGTATGTGGTTTTATTCAAAATTTTCATTCCAATTAACTGAGATGGTAAACCCTCAATCATTACTGAGCTTCTCTTTGGACAAAGTCTGGAGAGTGATTTGTTGGGGATACTTTAGCTCTATATTTCCTTCTTCAGGTACAGAATTGGACTAGATGCTCTCTTCAAACCCCATGGTCGTGGGCATATTGAGTTACAAATGTCCTAAAATATTTGGCAAATATTTGTCCCATTCTTAATTTATTCCAGACAGTTGGATTTGAATTCATTTGGTTCTTCTGATTATCAGCAGTGATGGATTTTTGTTATTAAATAATCTGATAATTTTTGATAAACCATATATGAAGCAAGCAAAAAATCTGAAATGTAGTAGCATGTTTTCTTTTCCTTAATGGAATATTAATATTTTATTAGATGGGTGGAGCTATGGCTCCACCAATGAAGGATCTACCAAGATGGCTGGAGGAAAATCCTGAATTTGCTGTAGCTCCAGATTGGACCGACATTGTTAAACAATCTGTAAGTAAAAGCTATTCTGGGTAAAACTCGTTTGTTTGATTATTATGGTGACAATTTTTTACATTTGTACTCTGCATGCTTTCAAAACGTATGCCTCATGTGATGGTTATCTAGCAACACAGGAAGACATGATGTTAGAACTTTTATATGTATTCATTAATGTATGCCTGACTTGTATTAAATGCAGACTTAATATATATAGGATTGATTATGCGTTAAAGCTATCCATGCTAATGATACATCTTTGTACTATTAGGGTCTCTCACAATCAAATATACTTTATTTAAGTTCTGTATTTCTTTCCCTTTCCCCCATGTTTCAGGGATGTGTACTAAGAGCTGTTCTTTTTTAAAGGTTTCAAATGTAGTAGTTGTCAGAGGGAGACTAATACTTCATTTTTCCAGATAGATACATATCAACTGAGTTGTCTTCAGAAAACTTCTGAATATCACCTTCTTCTTCTGCGAGTTTTGTTGTTGTGTGCCTTCAAGTCAACTCCAGCTGATGACAACCTTCTCCTAGGGTTTTGCTAGCAATATTTATTCAGAGGAGGTTTGCCACTGTCTCTCTCTTTTTTGCTGAGAGAGTGTGACCTGCCCAGGGTCTCACAGTGGCTTCCTATGGTTGAACAGAAATTCAGATTCTGTTGTTCCAGAATCTTGGTCCAACAGTCAAACCACTTTACTTTGACTATACAGTGGATTATTTTACTTATTTTGTATTATGAAAAATGGTCATTGAAAATACTGCATCTCTTTGATAATTTGCAACTTTAAATTATGGTGCTGTGAGAAGAGAAGCTTCATCTAAGACTTTGCTGAGCAATATCTAGAAATATATTACTGCCTGGTCCTTTACAAAAAAGAATAGCAGACTGCTTTGTGTAAAGAAGATCTGATTCACAGATTACTGTTTGTTTTTCCTGGTCTTTGGTATTGTACATTTTTCTGTGTAATTTGAGCAGCACAGCGTTAAATGCTTAATTTGCAGGTATTCCCATAAGCAGAAGCATAACCGCATGGAATTCGCTTTCTTCCTTTATTCAGGGTTTTGTTCCAGAATCCATGTTTGACCGTCTTCTCACAGGACCTGTTGTGAGGGAAGAAGGAGCAAGCAGAAGAGGGAGAAGGCCAAAAAGCGAAATTGCCAAAGCAGCTGCAGCAGCTGCTGCTGTAGCTTCAACTTCGGGAATCAACCCACTGCTAATGAACAGTCTGTTCGCTGGAATGGATCTCACGAGCCTTCAGAATTTACAGAACCTACAGTCTCTCCAGCTTGCAGGTCTCATGGGCTTTCCTCCAGGACTAGCGACAGCTGCTGCTGCTGCTGGAGGTGATTCTAAAAATCCAGCTGCCATGCTGCCTCTGATGTTGCCAGGTATGGCAGGGTTACCCAACATGTTTGGACTAAGTGGATTGTTGAATAACCCAATAACAGCTGCTTCTGGAAACACCGCTATGGCTTCCAGTCAAGGAGAAACTGAAGATGGCACTTCAAAAATGGAAGAAAAGAAAACTGAGAATGAAGAGGAGAACAAAGACTCTGAGAAAAGCACAGATACTGTTTCTGCTACTGACTCAGCCAATGGATCTGTTAGTGCAACTGCTGCTGCAGCCACTGCCACCACCACAGCTAACACTGGATTGCCTGCCAACCCTCTGACCTTCAATCCTTTCCTTCTATCTACCATGGCTCCTGGCCTGTTCTATCCATCGATGTTTCTACCTCCAGGACTGGGAGGATTGACACTACCTGGTTTCCCAGCATTAGCAGGACTTCAGAATGCAGTGGGCTCCAGTGAAGTGAAGGTTACTGATAAAACTGAAGGACCTGCCTTTAAAGATGAAGAAAATCTAGAGGGCAGTGATGCAGAGGAGAGCCTTGACAAAACTGCAGATTCCTCTGCTTTAGAAGATGAAATAGCACAGGGTGAAGAATTAGACTCACTTGATGGGGGGATGAAATAGAAAACAATGAAAATGATGAGTAAGCAGTACCCGTTACTGTTAAAGTATTTTAAACTTTTGACAAGTGGTAGTCCTACTGTTTACACTCACAGTTAATGTCCATACTTAGTTTTTATAAGCTGTTCTGTAACATAGTGTAGGAGAAAAAAAGTTCAAGTCATGTTATACAGATGTGTCAAAAGGTATCTTGGTCATTAAGTATTGTGCAGTGCATTATTTATTATCCCTAGGAAAGATGAAATTGAGAGGTGATCATGTCTTTTTAAGGAAATTGACATAATGCTCTGCTTTTTTTCCCTTTTGGTACCATTGGTATTATAAAAGCAGCAATTTGTAATAGAGTGAGTGGCACTAAATAGAAGGAAGTGCTGCTTAAAGGAAGTATGAAGTTATATATTTAATTTTTTATGTTTATTTTTTTGCTGTGAAGGTCAAGATGAAATTTACCATACATATCATTCTTGCGCATCATTTTGACTGTATGAGAGTTCTCTCGTGCATGTATACATACACACATACACACACATTCTCTGACAATCTCCATGATAGTGTGAATGTCTCTGTCTTGAGACACAGCAATAATAAGGCAGCTGTTGAATGTGAAGAGTACCTTTTGGAAAATACCCACTGAAAAGGTTCTTGCAGGATAAAACTACAGTTAAATCGTCTCGTGATCTTGTAATGCACTGGTAAAACAAAAAAAAAAAATTAAATCAGGTACCTTTTTAAATTAAAGGACTTTGTTACTTTAGCCACAAAGCTAAACAGATTACCTCAACTCTAAACTAGCCTTGAAGTTTACAGACATGACTTTGTAAATGTATTTGTTTTTCTTGTTGTGATGTCTTTTTATTTTTTCTTGAAAACTGCTATCATGTAAGATAAGATGTAAATTGCTGCCAACTGTAGTAATGATGCTTTTAATAAAAGTGACTCATGATATGCAGAGATGTAATTTATAGAATGTAGTGATTAGAAAACGCAAAATCCAGTTTGCTTTTTTTCCGTATTCATAGTAGAAGCAAATATATCCATATGTGCCCCTCCTTGGTACATTTTTTAAAAAACTTTATCTTATTTTGCCAGCCTTTTTGTCCGTAATCATATTGAATTAATAGTGTGTGAGAAATAGACAAGATGAAAAATTCTGAGTTAAGTTCATATTATTCTACGCAAGGCTTTAGCCTCAGAAAAACTCACAGAACCCTGCATTACTCTCTCAAAAGGGCTTGTGAGACTAGGAATACTTTCAAATGTGTTCAGCATGTGATAATGTGGTACATTAAAGAACAAAAGGGTAAAAGAGAAATGAGGCTTTGATAGGCACAATATCTAGGTCATTTATCCTTGGTTAATGGGTAGAAAAACACAATGCTGTAGTTTGAGCAGGGGACATAAAGGCTCTGTGGTATCCTGTAGACCGGAGCTTGTGATGCCAGAAACCATTGTCAAACAACCTACAGGAAAGTAAAACTGACCCACTTTATAGAAGACCTAAGCTGCTGCTGGGGAGCTACTGATTTATACCTTTTTATGACTTCTGATAGTATTATATTATTTGAGTTCACAGTGTCATTCCACTAGGATGAGCACTCAGCAATCCTGACATAAAGTTGAAGGGTTAGGCACTTCACCGCGGTGGGCACAAAACTACATCTGCTGGATGCACAACTCTTTCTTAGCTGAATACTTCAAGCACAATGCTGCCACTGTACTCCAGAATACCCTAACAGTTGATAAGGAAAAACACAAAATATGTATTTTTAGACTAGCTTTACATTTTATCCAGGCAGTGTATAGTGTACAGTAATGCAAGTTTGAAGTGACTCTTATTTTATAGAGTTATTTCAGTTAAGAGGCACACATATGTAACAGAGTGCAGGATGTGAGAAAACAATCTCTATGCCCACTGAAAACAAAGTTAGTGATGAACATCTGTAAAGTAAATATTATATGAAAGAGAGATGCACACTGTTTGAATTAGTGAAGATCAAAGTTTTGTGTTACCTCCACTTTAATAGATCATAGAGAGCTAATAGAGGTCAAGAAAAAAAAAATTCTCTGTACATATTGTTGCACAGTTGACTGACTGCATTATTCTTTCCTGTCAAGCCTCACATATGGAGTCTATCATAGAAATCTAGAAACCTACTTGGAGGAGCCATCAGTTTGATAAGGAGTGGCATATTCAGTATGTGCATTCATATCAGCTTGTTAAATACTTCACTTTTTAATGACTTATTTTTTAACAAAGTATGGAATTTATTGTAAAAGTACCACTGTGAACAATTCTTTCTCTCTCCTCTTAGTAAAGCATTACTTTTTATACTGGCAGCAAGGAACTTAATGAAGGTTAATGATATCCCAGGGGAAGGAGTTTTAATTGTCAAGAGCAAAGGCAAGTGAAAACAAACACACATGCGCATGCACACACACACAAAGCCCCAGCCTATAGCATCCTTTATTTTGGCTTCTGTGTATTCATTTTAAAATTGTGTAACCCCTCAGAAAATTAATGTCTTATTTTCTTAGTCTTCACCAAGATGTCAGATATAAAACAGGTCTTCTTCTTTTCCTGTGCTAATGCATAATGCTGGTATATGTGAAAGTTCTATATGAGCTCTACCAAAATGTGTGAGACAGTGAAAATTGAAAGGTCCCAGTAGGCTATGGCCATAAAGTCCATCTTCATTATACCAAAGAAAGCAGGCTTGTATTGCAAGTTGCTTTCATAAAAAAAAAAAGTGGATATAGATTTTATTTTTGAACTTTGAACAACATTGCGCATAATTCTTCTGTGGCTGAGAGTATGTGTGCAAATCTGTTTCTTTGTTATCAACATATGGAAGCCCTGAACCAGAGATTTCTGGATAATTAGAGGCCACTGCCTGCATCTTTTTTATATTACTGACTGTTCCCTTTCTGTATGCTGGATCTTCAGTAGCTTTCACAGTGTGTGGCTGTATATAATAAAAGGCATCCAGACATCTCCCATTTAACCATGCTTTCTTAGATGCTGCCGTGCACATATGTTATGGGCATGCAAAGAGAGCCTTATGGAAATATTCACCACAGCAAAGGATTGTGCTCCAAATAGTACACATCTGAAATACCAAATGCACTGATGTTTCAGGAAGAAGAGTGACATGGCTTGGGTGAGGGGGGCTTAGAAAGAAGTAAAGTGGGAATAGAAGTAGTGATTGCTAAATATATGAGCAATACTTAGTGGATTCTTTCCCTCTGCCATCTTATTGTAATTTAAATGGCACATGCACTTTATGAAAGAAAACAGAATTTATATGATAGGTTATACTTGCTTTTGTAAATTTAAACCAGCCCATTGAATCATTGAATAAGTACAAATAGGGACTGGAAAACTATGTTCAATTCCTAGTCTGAAAAGTGGCCTTTCTTTTCTAATTTCTAGAGGAGCTCTAGCATACACATGTTGTACAGAGAAATGGATAGTTTTGAAGTATTATGTCTCGATAGGATAGAAGAAAATGTGGTCTGCCTTGATGATATGTCCACAGCATTTACTTTATCAAATAGGAGTAGCCACAAAATGTATGAATGTCATCTTGAGCTATTTGCAAATTAGAGGAGTCCACACTACTTGTCCTGTTTTCTCTATTCCTTAGAAGAAGTCATGTCACTATTCATTCCCACTCCAATTTCTGTCATTAAGAACAATCCAGGTTCTATTATCAATCCATGTTTGCAAGTTAAATGAGTTGTATGTAAGCAGAGTGATACAAATGTGCAGAATTCATCCTAATGTTGTAGAGTTTTACACTTTTGTTTTTTCACGTTTGATTTCAGTGGTATCAGTGTGGACTACCTGAATATCACAAGTTTAAATGGAGGAAGTGGTTGTTATAGCGTATCTGATCATGTCAAAATTCTGTGTTATCTATAAAAAATTAGTGTATCACACTATACAAGGTTTTCTGATAAGTGTTTATGGCACTGAACCTTGTAGAATTTTAGTGACATACAAAATTAATTCCAGCTTTGAGTTCTCACTTAAACATTGTTGCAGGTTATTTTTGTTTTTATGTACGATGTGTGAAATCCATCATGAGATATTCTGATATTTTCTCCTCTTTAAAGCTGGCATGTGGGGAAGGAGCTGCAATTTTGATTGGAGCAGAGAGAATGAAATGTTCCACCCTTTCTCCCTGTGCCATTTTCCTAATTGACATGCCTGCTAGAACTTTGAGTAGCTCTGTTGTGCAAAAAAGAGAAGCATTGTGCCAGTGCCTATCCCCCTCCTCAGATGAGGCTAATAAAAACTTCAGAGGTTTGTGATTGTAACTGGGGAAATGGCAACAGTTAGTTTCCACTCTCCATTGAACCACTTACTGGATGCGGAGAGCTATGGCTGCTTTTAAATGAAAATGTGAACATGAAAGTTAATGGCAAAGGCATCTTTTTTCCTCTGGTGGTGTTCTGCTAGTTTTAAGGACTTGTTAATGCTGCTTAACCATTAAATACCTGAAAATGATAATTTCTTTCTGTACCAACATAGTGATTGGAATTCTGCCTTTGGAAAATCATTCCCTGATCTAGTTTAGTACAAAATGCAGAAAATTGCTTGCAGGATAACTTGACCTTTTTGTGACATTGCCCTATAAGTCATGTGTCCTTTGACTGGAGAAGGAAGCAGATTGCTGTTCCCATCCAACTCCATTGCTTTTTATTCATAACCTACTTATATTGAAGGAAGTTCTACCCAGTGCCTTGAGACACTGCTTCCTAATAAAAGGTCTTGTAGTTATACCCCAAATAACACAACGGTCTCAGCTCCTCTTGCCTGCCATCCTGTGTTTTCTCAAGGATTTTCCTTCTATCCCTAAAGGAGAGATCTGGCTGACATGAGCGTATCACTAGTAGATTCAACAGAGGGATTCACTCTGGAAAAACTGAAAAATCTCCCCTCCGAAAGGAATCCTGCTCTGATCTTGAGTGTAGTCAGCATACTCAGCTTTATTGACTTAGTGATGCATTTGCGTTAGTGGCTGCTTGAGCTGTACAGCTTTTTACAGTGTGACCTTCAATGAAATGGCATTATTCTTAGAGGCTGTCTGGAGAGCCTTGACAGATTGCATCAGCCTAATTCATTTCCAGTTATATTCAGCCCTGCTGTGGAGTTTGAAAAGCATGCCAACCAACTGCAGAGTTTTAACTTGTAGAATCCCACAACTGGAGCTTCAGAAGTGACTCCGATTATTGCTCTCAATCATTCCTACAATCCCTCTCTCATTCTTGGGGAAGGTGCTGTTTGTCAATTACACGTGAAGTCTACATCACTGGGTAGTTAAAATGATAGTCATTACCGAATGAGGCCTTGAAACACAATGTATTCAGAAGTCCATCACTACAGATGTCTCAACATCTGTGTAAAAGTACTGCACTGGGCTCAACTTGCTGCTGAGAAGATTTATTCTCCCTACATTATCTTTTTAGGTAGCATCATGGATTTTCAGAGCCTGTGCAATCTATGAAGATGGTCTAATTGACACTTCTTTTTCTTTTGAAGAAGAGGATGTGTCTGCAGATCTTTATCAGTTCCACGTGAAGAGTGCCTTTCACACATGGAATCTCATTTACTCTTTTCTTGTTTGAGTCCTCCCAAGCACTAATTGTCACCTATCTCTTCCACTTGCAAATACATGGATTATGAAGTTTATTTTCCTCAAGTGATTCTCAATCAAATTGTATTCCTTGTTTTGGTGTGCCCTCATTGCTTCATCTTTGTGCCAATGTTGTTACACCTTTTCATGTCATTTTGACAATCCTGGGCACCATTTTTCTTCCTATGTGACTAGTGGGATCAGACTGAAGACTTCTGCATCCCTTGCTAGGGAAAGCTATGGGCTGGTGTTTGGCTGGAACAGGAGTTTGCAAATTGTGTTGGCAAGAGCCTCCCTGAGTGTGGGGACTTGTGGATGGTTGTTTTGAAGCATAAGCCAACTAAGCTGCTTCTGTTGAGCTCAGAGATGATACATCAATGAAAAAGACTTCATTTGGGTCCATAGTATGTTGTGATTCCTAGGCAAGGACTTCTGGAAAGACAGCCATAAAAATAAGGGAGAAATCTAATAATTATAGGCATTTTTGTTAGTCAATACCCAAACTCCATGTTCTGTTTTCAGTATGTCCAGGTGGATGTCTCTTGGAATTCTTACTGGTAGGGCAGTAATCAAATCACACATTTACAAATTAACTTCTTGTTCCTCAGAAGTCCCAGATTGTTTTTAAGATAGGGAGGGAGGCAAGTTGTTATTAATTTTGTCTATTTGCAGGTAGTTGCAGAGGGAGGGCAAAGCATTTACCGCATCCGTTGTCATTGCAGTATACTCAAACATGAATATTTCTTTCAAGCACAATGTGTACTTGGAATTTCCCCCCGCGTGTGTTCAGTGCAACCTAGTCACAGTGTGCACAGGATAGCTTTACACATAGCCTTTATTATTCCCAGGAGGGCTAAATAACAATTGCTGTTTAATATTTCTTTAGTGCTTGGTCATTTAGTACATTTTTGATTGATAATGCCTAATCAGATTCAGCTACTTAGGAGTTTTAGCAGTACAGTTTAGCTAAATTTGGGGGGGAGGTGTTAGCTGTCCCTAGCCTGGTCTTTGGGGGCTTCTGCACCCCCATTCTGGGGTGCATGTTGTTCACAGTATCTGGTATTTAAAGAATTACTGCCATTGACTATAGAATCACACATAGAAACTGTAGTGAGCACATCACTGCCTGCTTTTTTAAAGCCTTCAGATAAGAGGAGACATTCATTTCTTGTGTCTGTGAGTTCCATAGGCCAACATGTTGTGTGAATATGTTATGTTCCTTTGTATCAGTACAAAAGCTAACTGCTCAGCTGTTGTTGGTGTGTGTCTTCAAGTTGTTTGTGATTTATGGTAACCCCAAGGCAAATCTATCACAGCAGTTTCTGGGGGCTGAGAGTGTGTGATGCGCTCAAGGTCACTCAGTGGTTTTCTATGGCTGAGTGGGGAATTGAACTCTGGTCTCCAGGATCATAGTCCAAGGCTCAAACCACTACACCATGCTAGCTCTCAACTGGAAAGAACTGTATATTATATGGAAAGAATATTTCCATATAATATACAATTTCATAAACTCAGTCTTTTGAGAGAAGATATTGTCTGTCTTTTAAAAACAACAACACCTGTCTTCGTTTAAAAGAAGCTAACTGAAAGAAAAACTAATCATCTTTCCTTGCACTTATCTCTTTTCCATTTCTGTTACATTGTGTTACACTGTTACATTCAATATAAAGTGAGCAGAATTCCTCCAGCACTGAAAATGTACCAGATGACATGTAAGTCCCTGTTCCTCTCCCCAAGTAGCTGGAGGGCTGCAATGTCAAAAGAGGACTATTCTTTCTCCATGTGGTCTTCTTGGTTACCATTTCAATGTCTCAATCACACCTTGGGAAAATTACTTTTTCTAGCCTATAACTCCCAGAATTTTGCAACCAGGCTGGAATATTCTGAGAACTTAGGTCCAGAAAAGTAACTTTCCCAAGCACTGGTTTTAACAGGCTGTCAACAAGCAAATAATATATTATTAATAGCCCAGATCTTATGGAGGAATTCCATAGTTTAAGAGATGTACATGGGTGTAAGCAGTCACCACAAATATCCCACAAGGACCATGTTCAAGGATCTCTTGGCTGTTGCATCTTTTGTGTTTTACATTCCTTTTACATTGAGGTCAGCAAAATGACAAAATGCAAATTCCCATCCTTGAAATGCATGCAGGTTGACCATTATAAATCTATTCAGGATTCATCATAGTTGACTTTTAAGACAATAACTGCACCATGGGCTAGGCAATTCAGGAAGATATAAATGGCAGCATTATAGTAAGTGGACACCTACTCCTAGTATGATCTATGCTTTGTGAAAATTCATTGTAATAAGTCTTACAATACCAAGCTCGTTGATGAATTTTTCATGTCTGTGCATATATATATATATATATATATATATATTTCCCATGATGGTAATCATACACCTTTAGGGCAATGCTGAGCACCAGCTGTTTCATAGATGATTTATGGGTTGCCATGCTCAAGGTTAATAATCAGGAGAAACAGGTTAGAGTATGCAATGTATTTATGTCAGGTTAGAAGTTCAATAGCAGGGAGGGTACTATATTGGAAAGATGTACTCTGATTTAATTAATTGGACCTGTACTTTCTGGTCAGTAAAATGCATTAAGTATTTTAGAAAAGTAAAATTAAGATAGAATTAGGTATCTACCTTGATTTTAAAGTTTGACAGAAACTAGTCACAAATTCCTTATTTCTGCCCTCATGTTCATTCTTTCATGCTGAATAAGATCATTCAAGGAAAACATTACAGTATTTTCTTTTTAAAAAGAAAGTACAAAATCAACACCTTTCCTCAGATAATTTTAGCCTTTTAGCATAGCCGTTTTCCAGATCTCAGAGAAGAAATTCTTATAACCAGTGAAAAGGAAAAACAGTAATAGGATGCATTTTCAGGCACAAATGAATTTTGAAAAGCATGAAGACTGCTCAATATAAACAGTAATTTCATTCTGTACTACACATATGTGATATATACCTGTCATATTTTTTTTTGAAGTAGGGGTGTAAGTATACATGGTATTAGTGTAAGCTATCTATTTGGAATAATGGAATTATCTGGGGAAGAAAAGTCCCATTACAATGAAGAGTGAAGAATCTGTAGCTTAGGAAAAATAATTGCTGCATGAAAACTGCTCTTAACATTGTTCAATCTGTGCTTTTTAAAAGTTATTTTTATAAGTTTGGATTTATTTGAAGGAGCATTAGTGCTCCCATATCTAATTTGTTTTGATGACTTTTAAAGATATACACCAAGCAAAAGGGGAAAAAATAGGAAATATACATGTAGGAAGTACTAAATTAAAGTAGCAAATATGCCATGTTGTATATTAAGTAAAATTATGCCAATCCAGTTCTTCAAAGGAACTACTGGAGGTGCAGGGTTGGCCCCTTACCTTTTGTAACCGAGGATGAAAGACAATTTGGTACCTCTCTCTATCCATTCCACTTAGCAGGAGCCAATTGGCTTGGCAGCTGAACCTGATCTTCAACGTTTGTGATGGAGCACATTCTTCTCCCCATGAGCAGCAGGTTATTTTAGGATAAACAGAGTAGCTTGTGTGGAACACACTAGTCTGTCCTTCAGCAGAAAGGAACTACCAAGAAACTCCTTGTTCTTCTTCATGGTCTCTATGCCACACACAAAGAAACCATTTTGTGAGGGCACAGATGACCACTTGAACTACAGTTACAGGAAAGCAATCTGTTTCCTACTCAGCCATCTTGAGGCAAGCACCTCACTCTGCCTGATGGTAGTCAACCTTATGGTGGGGATGAGAAGAACAGGTAGTCCTAGCCCCATGATTGTCTGAGATGTGACTCACAAGGGATTGAGGAACACCTCTGTATTTTATATCAGAAAATACTGAAAGGAATCTGTAGGGTAAGACTTAACTTCTCAGTTTCTGTTGATGATGGAGTAGTCTACATACAGAGCTAGACAAAGATCACACTTGCCCCCAGCCTGAACATTCAGTTCTGTTTTAAAGCCATTGTTGGCCATTATAGCTATGGCTCATACAGTGTCATAGTCTAACTGTGCAGTGAAAAAAACTTCTACACCAGTATCAGTAATCAGAGTGCCAAAAAATTTGATTTATTTTTGGAATTGTCTTTAACAGGTCAGGACCCTTTTTGCTCTTCAGACATTTTAGGCTTGAACTCTCTGAAAGTGCAGCTAGCATGGCAAAGGGTAAGAGAACAGAAAAGTTTGATGAACTAGGCTGGTTTTGTATTATATAACAACCTCTCACATTTTTTAAACCTTTCTTTTGATTTTCATGCTGCCAGTGATTTTAAATTTCCACACTACAAGAATAATAAAGAGCAATCATTGGGAAAAAAAGAAAAAAAGGCAGGTTCTTGTCCTGAACAGAAAAGGGTCTTCCTGATATCCAGTGAGTTGTTAATGGCTCCTCCAGAGGAGATGGTGAGGGCTGCTGAATATGGCATGATCACTGTTGCTCAGTCATGAATGGCTGCTGTGTGACTGTTTCTTTTTGGGAGTGAACTGGAAGGCAGAGTGGTAAGTAATAACTGCTTTAATAAAAATAAGAAGCAAAATCCATGGTATGAATTCAAGCTAAGGGGAGAATTCTCCTACATAATTTTCAACCATTTCCTCACAATATATGTAAATAGGTTGCCTATAGGGGGCAATTTCTGGAACTGAACCTGACTATTTGCCTGCCCTTTACCTTGATGAGCTGGATTTTATGTCATTTCTCATCTCTGCAGAAGACAGGAAATGATAGCATTATTGAAAAGAATGAAATATTGCCTCCCATTACAAATATCTTAATGAAAATGGGAAAATAGGGATTTCCTAGGTTGCATGGAAGTGGCTTAAAATACCCTAAAGGCATGAGATCCTGTCTGGTCTTGGAAACTAAGCAGGGTTTGTCATAGTTAGTATTTGGATGGGAGACTACCAATGGATATCAAGTGTTGTAGGCTACATTTCAGAGGAAGAAACTGGCAAAACCACCTCTGAGTATTCGTTGCCTAGAAAACCTTTTAAAATTCATGAGGTAGCCTTAGGTTGACAGGTGACTGAAGTCATGTATGCACAGTGAGAGACATTACATTGTGAAAAGCAGGAACACCACAGTGGGAGTAGTGGGTGAGGAAGGCAGCAGCTCTCATCCAAAGCAGAGCAGACCATTGTGGTCGGCAAAGCATTCCTGACATTTAAATAGAATAATTTTCCTGAGATTTAAACCATATGTATGCATGTACTAATATGCATTTCTATTATTTATACACTACTTTTTCCTTTTAAAAAATGCTAAAGCAGCCTGAAATAAAAGCAAAACAAAAAAACAGTAGCCAAAAGGATAAAATCCACAAAATCATTCATTAAAAGCCAGTCGGTAACTGATAGGGTTAAGTCTTAGGAAAACGCCTGTGTAAATGGATCCATCTTCAGCTGACTGGAAACAGCTATCAATGGGAACCCAACTGATTTCAATGGGAAGAACATTCCACAATGTAGGAGCCATGGCAGACAAGGCTCTTCTCCACACCATAGTCAAGCAAGCCACACTAGACTGCAGTATAATAAGCAGATCCTCCTTCTCAGAGTATAAGGATGGGTTGATCTATATGAGAAAATGCAACCTATGAGAGCTTTATAGGGCCTTATGAACAAAAAACAACACCTTGCACATGGATCAGTATCTAATTGGCAACCAGAGCTGATTTTAGGCAAAAGAATTATAGATCTCACTAAGCATCCTGACTGCCACATTCTGCACTAGTGGCAAGCCCAAGAGTAACCCCACAGAGAGCACATTATTGAAGTTTGTCTTGAAGTTATGAAAACCACAGATTACCATGGTCAGATTATTCCTGTCCAGGAATTGTCATGGATGCCATAACAGACAGTAATTGTTCCCAGGTCCTTTTTGCAACTGGAGCCCCTTGGAACTCTAGTGATAGAGATGAATCCAAGAAAACTCCAAGCTATGAACCTCTCCCCATCCTTGGAGAGAGAGAACAGCAGCAGGCACACCTCCATCAAGCTGTGGTCCCAGCAGCTGGTGAGACTCCAACTTTCCATTCTAACTGCCACTTTCCGTGGCCTCTGAGAAGAGAGGAGCAGACAGCTTCTGCTGGACTTAATACCTTCCCTCACTACCATCCCCTTTTTTTGATCTGTTGTGTATTAGAATCATAAAGTTGGAAGAGACCACAAGGGCCATCAAGTCCAGCCCCTTGTCATGCAGTAATAGACCATCAAAGCATTCCTGGCAGATGGCCATCCAACCTCTGTAGGAAAACACCCAAAGGAGGAGGCTCCAACACACTCTGAGGCATTGTATTCCACTGTGAACTGCTCTTACTGTCAGGAAGTTCTTATTAGATTGTAATCCTGAGATCAGGAAACTTTCAAATTAACAATTTGTAAGCTGCTCTGGAAGGCATTTTGGCTGAAGGGCAGGGTATAAATGCTCTAAATCCATCCATCCATCCATCCATCCTCTGTCCTAAGGCAGTGTCCTTTACTTGAAGCTGACTGAATTCATCCAAGAGGATGCCATAGTCAATGGTATCAAACACTTCTGACATCAAGTAGGAGCAACAGGATCACATTCCTCCTGTCCCTCTCCTGATGAAAGTCATCCATCAGAGTGAACAAGGCAAGTTTATCCAGACAGGCCTGAGTATAGACAGAAATGGGCCTAGATAATGTGTACCTTGTAAGAGCCTCTGCAGTTGTGCCATAACCATCCCCTTAAGCACCTTGACCAAAGTGTGTATTGACACAAAATATTCCTGTACACAATACCATATTCATGTTGGCTTAAAACAAATGGATCCTTGCTTTTCTTGTTCTTCACAATCTCTGTAATTGGAGTGAAACGCCCATCAAAGACACGATAGGAGCTGAAGTCCAATGATATTGACAGGGGCATAAGTTGTCTACTCCCATCAAAGCCAGCTGCAGTTTATGACTATACAAACAGTGTATAGTTATAAAACTGTGTGGCAGTTTTATAATTATACACAATTTGTATAGGCACAATGAGTTTGGAATCATGCTTAACGGGCCGAAAACCTTTCTACTGGAGTAGAGGAAATGAAGTGAGCACATCTCTGGCTACACGTATGCACATCCCACCCCCTTTTGGGGCTGTAACTTGGCATACTTTTTGTATATGAAGAGAAGTCATGGGCATTTGTTCCTCAAGCGTAAAATGAATAAACCTTCTGCACTTGGTAGCGTATACACCAGCAAACATTGTGACTGGAACAGTCAACTTAAAAATGGAAAAGTATTTTTGTTATCTTTTGGTCTACTTTCACTTTTTGAGGAATGCTTACAAAAACTTATGATAGCTCTCTACCAATACCACTGCAATATCCATATAGTCAGCCCTCCACATTTGTGGGTTTGACATTCATTATTTGAAAGTTTTTTTTTTTAATTTTTTAAATTTTTATTAATTATATAACTAAATCACAAATACAAAACAAGAAAAAAAATTAAACACCATGTGATATACATAATAGTGAATTAAAAAAAAAATTTTTTTTCTTTTTCTTTTTTTTTCTCTTCTCTTAAGCAATACTAACTTTCATTGTTATTTTGCACCTTTACCCTTAAATTTATAAATCTGTTCAACTATTATAATTACACATTTAATTCAATATTTTTCACATCCCCTTTAATCTATTTCTATTGTTTATTCTTTTAACTTTTTTTTTTAAAAAAACATAGACATCACTTATCCTTTTAAATCTATAAATCACAAGTTTAACACACACACCTACTAAGAATTACAAAATATACAACATAAAAGAAAAACAAAACTAAAACTAAAAAATACCCACCCCCCAGAGCCAACTTTTTATTTAATCCACTTTCCAAAATTGCCATTCTTCTTTTGACAGGGTAGTATTACTATCTCTTTTCAGAACTTTATCCAAAAATATTTTCCAAATTTCTTCAAAATCATTCCCTTTAACCAAACCTTTCATAAACCTAATTCTACATGTTAGTTTATCATTAATTGCAATTTTCCACACTTCGTTATACCATTCCTCTATTTGAAATTTTTCATTTGCTTTCCATTTTTTTGCTATTATTAATCTCGCTGCAGTTAACAAATTTGTTATTAATTCTTTCTTTACTTGAGTACACTCAACCTTATCATATATAGACAACAATGCAATATTTGGACATACTGGTATATCTGCTCCTATAATCTCTTTTATCTCTTTAAAAACCTTTTGCCAAAACTCCATTATCTTATTGCAATTCCACCACATATGCATATATGTACCAATTTCTTGACATCCTCTCCAACACAATCTTGAATATTTCTCATCTATTTGATTTAATTTCACTGGAGTCAAGTACCATTTCCACACTAATTTATAATAATTCTCTTTTATTCTTATTGATAATTTTTTTAAATGACGTTGTTTCCAAATTTTTCTCCATTCTTGTATATCTATATTTTGTACTATCTCTTCCTCCCATATTTTTCTAAGAAAATCCTCTTCTTGTTCTTTTGCTAATATTTTATATATTTCACTTGTAATACCTTTTAGTATTTCATTTTCTTGCATATTTTCTCTTTGAATAATAATTTGTTCAAATTTAGTATATTCTTTAAAATCCTTAACATATCTTTTCATACTCTTTGTCCATTGCTCTAATTGTATATAATTAAACCAGGATATTTTAGTTTCCTGCAATCTCTCTTTCATTCTATCTTTATTTATCATTATTTTCATCCATTCTTTTAATCTATAAATTTTTTGTTTTTTTATTTCTTTCTCTATTATTTCTCTTAAATTTATTGGAAATTTTTCCATCATCACTATCGGAGTTAATATTGATATATTCGGTATTAATTTTCTTTTATTTTTTTTCCATATTTCTATTATATTTTTTATAAAAGGATTTTCTATCTTCTCCATTTCTTTCTTTGAAAAATTCCTAAAAAATATATTTTCTAATTTTGTCTCAATATTCATATCTTCTATCTCTAACCAATCTAAATCACCCTTTCCTGAAACCCCCTCTATGATATATCTCAATTGATTTGCATAATAATACCATTTTAAATTTGGAAGTCCCAGGCCACCTTCTTTTTGACTTTTATACCAATATTTCTTGTTAATCCTCGATTTTTTATTTCCATTACAAAAATTATTTAATATCTTTTGCCACTCCTTTAATTCTTCCTCTGATATTTTTATTGGTAGCATTCTAAACAAAAAGTTAATTTTAGGTAAAATTTTCATTTTTACCACTGCTATTCTACCAAACCACGATAGCTTTATATTTTTGTAGTCCTCTAATTTCCTTTTTGTTTCTAATCTTAATTTCTTGAAATTTTTTTCCTGTAATTCTTGTAAATTTTTTGTAATCTCTATTCCTAAATATTTAATTGATTCTTTTATTTTAAGTAATCCTCTTTTACTACTTATAAATTTTTGTACTTCTTCTTTAGTATAATTAAATAACATTATTTCTGATTTGGCCCAATTTATTTCTAATCCCGTCTTCTCCCCAAACTCTATTAAATGTTTATCTATCCTATCTATCTTTTCAGTTGGATCCTTAATTGTCAACAATGTGTCATCTGCAAATAAGCTTATTTTATTTTTTTCCTTAACTCCAATTCCTTCCAAATTCTCATCATTTCTTATCACATTCGCTAACATTTCTATAACTATTGCAAATAAAACTGGAGATAATGGACATCCTTGTCTCGTTCCTCTTGTTATTTGAATCTGTTCTGTAAATCCATCATTTACCATCACTACAGATGTATTATGTGAATACAATTGATTTATTAACCCTTTAAATCTCTCTCCTAATCCTATTTTATTTAAAATTGTTTTTAATGTCGGCCATTCCACACAATCAAAGGCTTTAAATATATCTAGGGCTAAAATTCCAGCTTTTTGTTTATCTCTGTCCATTATATTTATTTTATTTATCGTTTTCCCTATTAAATTTGCCATCTGTCTTCCTTGAATAAAACCACATTGATCTTTATGTATATACTTATAAATAAATTTATTTAACCTCTTCGCCATTATTGCTGTCAAGATTTTTGCATTCTATTTATTAAAGATATTGGTCTATAAGAACCTGGATCCATAGGATCCTTATTTGGTTTTAAAATTAATATTATTAATGACTGCTTCCATGATAATGGAATTTTTTCACCCCTCAATATACTATTATATAACACTTTTAGTTTAGGAATTAAACCTTTTTTAAATGTTTTATAATATTCTGGACCTAGTCCATCCAATCCTGGTGATTTTCCTCCTTTTAAATTATTTATTACTTCTTCTATTTCCTCTTCTGATATCATTTCTTCCATCAATCCTTTATCTTGTTCTGTTAATCTTACTTTCCAATTTTCATTAATATACTCCTCTATGTTCTCTAAAGATTTATCTTCTGCTGAATACAATTCTTGAAAAAATTCCTCAAATATTTTTAATTTCTCTTTCATCAACCTTTTTTCTTTACCAAATTTATCTTTAACTACGCCAATCATATTTCTAGTTTTTTTTGATTGTACTGATTTAGCCAGCATTTTAGAATTTTTATTACTATATTCAAAGTATTCCCTTTCCAAGTATATTAGATTTTTCTGAACTTCGTCCATTTCTATCTTTTCTAATTCATCTCTTTTTGCTTGTAATATTATTAATTTCTGTTTAGTTCTATCTATTATATAATCATTCTCTAGTTCCTTTATTTCTTTTTCTAATTTTAATTTTTTTTCTCCTAATTGTCTCTTTAATTTGCTTGATTCTTTAATGCATAATCCTCTTACCACTGCCTTCATTGTATCCCACAATACATCTTGTGTTACTTCCTTATTGTTTATATCCCAAATTTCTTGCCACTCCTTCTCTATTTTATTTACTATCTCCTTATAATTAAATAACTTAGTATCCAGTCTCCACCTTTTTGCTTCTCTATAATTCCTTTTCATAGTTATATCCAAGTTCATCAGAGCATGATCTGTCACTTTTATTGTTTCAATTTCTGTATTTATTAATCTAGGTATCATATTCTTTGAAGCAAAAATATAATCTATTCTTGAGTAATTTTTATGAACTGATGAATAATACGTATATTTCTTTTCTTCACCCTTTATTAGCCTCCAAACATCTATCAGTTCATTTCTACTCACTAATTTATTCAAAATTGTTATATTATTATATCTATCTCTAATTGATGGATCTGATTTATCTTTCCATCTATCCATCACCATATTAAAATCACCTGCGATTATTGTATAGTCTCCTTTCATTTTTTTGATCTTATTAAATATTTCTTCATAAAACTCTTTTTGCTTTTCATTAGGTGCGTAAATATTCATTATGCCATATGTTTCTCCATCTATTTCACCTTGTATAATTACATATCTACCTTTTTCATCTAACTCCACACTTGTTACAATGAAATTGCATCTTTTGGAAATTATTATTGCAACTCCTCTTGATTTGGATGTACCAAATGCTTCCTCATAAATGGCTACCCAGTTCAATCTAAGCTCATTTTTTTTATCTCTTTTTCCATGTGTTTCTTGTAAAAAAATTATATCGGCCTTATCTTTTTTTAATATCGATTCTATCCTTTTTCTCTTTATTATTGACCCCAAACCTTTCACATTCAATGTTGATATTCTCAATCTATTCTCCATTTTTCATATTTTGAATTTTCTAATCCCACTCCCCATTGGCTCTTTAATGTGATGGTGCTCCCCTTCCCCTTCCCTTCCCCCCTCCCACTCCCCTCCCCCTTCCCGCCCTCCCCTCCCCTCCCCACACAAACATTTCTCCCCCCCTCTTCCTCCAAAGCGCTTCTGCCTTGGAAACGACCAGCCATGGTCCTGGGGGGGGGTGAAGGTATGCCAACTCCCGGCATAGAGACCAATACCCTCTCCCGATTTATTTTCTTTCCCATATTTTTTTTCCCTCTCTTCCCCCTCCCTTCCCTCTCTCTACCCTCTTGCTTTATATATATATAAATCTATCTCTATGCATTTATAATCTATAAGAATATATTTTACTCAGTAGTCATCTACCCTTCTCCTACTCTATGAAATGCTCTTTCTTCTTCTTCTGTTATATCATATTGTTTCTTCCAGTCCTCCTCAGCCTCTGTCCTTTCGTTTATCTCCCGAAGTCTTCTTCTTTGCTCCTCCTGTTGCTCCTCCCGCTGCTCCTTCTTCAGTTGCTCCTCCCACTGCTCCTTCTTCCGCTCCTCCAACCGCACCTTCCTCTTCCTTTTCCTCTTGCTGGATCAGTTTCAGTTCTCTCAGGAGTTGCAATCCTTGTTCAAGAGAATTTATTCTGTGGTATTTGCCAGCATATTGGAATTTCAGAAAGATGGGATATCCCCAACTGTATCTTATCCCAGCTCTCTGTAGAACTATGATGCAGGGTTTCATTTCCCTTCTCCAATTTATTGTTTCGCGACATAAGTCATTATAAATTTCCACTGTGTTATCTCGATACTTCAATATTCCTGGATTCTTTCTAACAGCTCTCATCAAATCATCTTTCTTGTTGAAATTCGCAATTCTCATTATAATATCTCTGGGTATTATTCCTCTTCTTGCAGCTGACACACGATGAATTCTCTCTATGTCATAATCTTCCCATAAAATCTCAGGAACAATGCTTTTTAGCCATTTTAAAACTTCCTCTTTCAAGGATTTTTGACTTTGTTGTGGCTGCTCTGCGAATCCACAGAATCCTCACATTGTTTCTTCTGTTCTGGTCTTGGAGCTGGATAATTTGTCTCTCTAACAAAGAAATCCTACCATCATGTTGTGCTAGTCTGGTCTGCTGATTCCCTTGGGTTTTTTTTATATCATCCACTTTAAGGTCCAATGCTTTTAACTCCTGTGAGATTTTTTCCTGCAATTGCCCCATTTCTGCCCTTATATTAGATGTTATTGTAGTAACAAGAGCTTGATTAGACTCTGTAATAAGCTTGTGTATAAAAGTTTTTATCTCTTCATTAGCTCCGTTCGCAGCTTTCTTCGCCGCCATTTTAATGACTTTTTCGTCTCGTTAGAGTTAAGTTTATATTTTCAAAATCTCTAACTAGACGATTATATGTTTTATCTGTTGCTGTAGGTCGCTTCCAAACAGGGTGTTTATAGACCTTTTTTTTAGGCGGCATATATCTCAAGGACCACAAAGGGGGGAAAAAAAAACTGTTTTGCTTTCAGTCCGTTTCAACAGTTATTTGCAGTTTAAGCAGAGTCTTTTATTTTCCCTCCAGTTGGAGAAGAATCGAAACCAATCCACTATCTTATCTTACATTCTTTCCCACATTATTCAATTAATTACTCACATTCTTTCTTTGTTTTGAAAAAGGCTTCTGAAATTATTTTATAATCATCTGTTCCGGGAGTCGAATATTTAGCCTCTCTCTGCCATCGTAGTTGGCTCCTCCCCCCATTATTTGAAAGTTTTTCCAACCCCTGCCCTCCCACCTCAGGTGTTTCTTTTTGGGGGAACTCTCCCTCTTGGTGGCTCCAGTCAGGCCACATAGCCCTTTAAAAACCCTCCTCTGGTCCTCCTCTTCCTCTACCAGTCTCTGTCTGGCCAGCTAAAGATGGCTTTCTGCCCAAATTCTCAGCACCACAAATCCTGTACCCATGCCTCACACACATCCAAGGAAGGAGATAGGCAAGAGAGTGGAAGTACAGGACAACCATGCCAACCATCTCCTTTCCCTGACCTGCTTTAGACTCTGGATGCCTACTTTCCCCACCCATGCCTCAGCCCCCTTCCCACAGACACACAAATTTTGTTATTTGCAAATTTTTCACTTTTGCGAGGATCCTATGTCCCCAACCCTAGTGGATGTGGAGGGCCAAGTGTATAACTATAGTAACTGGATATCAAAATAATAAAGAAATCCCCCCCTCCTCTTTCTATGTGTGCGTGTGTGTTCTGGTCTAGGGAGGCAATAACAAGGGAAAAGAAACCTTGTTGAATTTTTGCCTGTTTTGCTGGCATAGGAATCTTGCTGTCAGTCTGCACTAGACTGTTATAGCTGTTATAGCACTATTATCCACTTTCAACATCCTATGGAATCCTGGGGTTTGCAGGTTCAGGAGGCGCCCAAGGCAAACACCAGAATTCCATAGGATGTTGAAAGTGGAATAATAGTGCTATAACAGTCTAGTGCGGAAATGGCCCCTGGTAAGGAAAAAAATTGTTCACTTATAAGTACCTGATAGCCTCTTCAAGTCAAGTCACTTTAAAGCACCCTGGAATATGGAGTTGGAGGGGGCGGGCTCAAATGCTCCCAAGACTAGGCTGACACCAATGATTTAGCAGAACTGAAGCCTCAAGGCTCTGATGTAGTTGAGCCTCCTCAGGAATTACTAATCAGAAGTGTACTAAATAATCAGGCACTAAGAAATATAACGATTAGTGTCATTCAATCCTCCCAGGAATAAAGACTGCCCACACTCTATCCTATGGGCACATGCTATTGTTGTATGCCTTCAAGTCATTTCTGACATATGGCAATCCTAAGGTACACGGTGAGATTTAAAACCCTGCTTATAAATTGAATTAGCCTATTGAAGGGTTTTCTGGGGGCAGAGGGTGTATGACACCACCCAAGGTCACCCAGTGGGTTTCCACGGCCAAGCAGGGAATCGAACGCTGGTCTCCAGGGATGTAGTAAGTGGGAGTAAATTGCACTAAACACATGGATGACACTTCTAGATAGCCTTCATACTTGAGGATGTTTCCATGATAATGTATAGGGAAAGCAATTTGCCCTCCCACTTCAAGTACCTGCAAGTAGGCAAAATTAATAGCAACCTGCCTGCCAAGGTTGAGCCTCTTCCCCTAAAAAAAACAGTTCCAGGGTCCCTGCTGCAAAGTTTATAAATCCAGTCCTAAAATCTTTATCATATTTTTTCCCTTACAGTCATTTATTTTACTTTAAAATGTAAAGTTATCATTTGGAGTCAGAACAGAGAGGAATAGGAGGAGGGCAACAAAATTAATGGAATATGTTACAGAGCTGTACTTTCTTCTGAAATATTGTTAAATGTAATTCTTCCGTGATCACTCCTCTGTGTGCTAATGATGTTTAGAGAGGATTGTGGGGAAGGGAAAAAGCTGTGTCATGTCAGAGCCTGCTCTTAGGCCTCCTGGCCTTCGTGATGCTACACCTGTGCCCGCTGAACCACCTGTTGATCTCCCCTGAAGTAATGAATGTAGTCTGTCCTCTAAACAAATGAGAAGAGGAGACCCAACATAATAAAATCACTGCAGAGAGGGCACAGCCTAGGACACAGAGGAGATTTCATTCCCATAAATTGCCTCTCTATTACACTTTGAGTATATTCACAATGAGAATGTCCAAATAAGATGAGGAAAGGGGCTAATTCATTTTATAAGCAGGGCTTTAAATCTCACCATGTACCTGCGCTGCAAAATTAATTATGAAGGTGATAGATGAAAGGGGAAATTCACACCAATAATGAAAAGCCACATATCCTGCTCTCTTAATCCCGCTAACAGATTTGGCAAGAAAGGAAAATCAGTCATAAATGTTAAATCAGTACAGAAAAAGAAATAAGATATGCATTCTAAGGGTGGGTGCACTGGGTTCAAGGAGAAGCCACATGTCAGGAAATGCAAAAAAAGCTTTCTAGAAACCAGGGAGAAGGCCACATGCAAACTGGTATACTTATAATGGGGTACTCACGGTCTGATCAGCACCTTCAGTTTAGTAACCAGGATAATTTCACAAATAGGTTTAGGGGCACACACCAAAATGATAGCTTATTGATCACCTGATGAGCCTTTTGAACCCCTTGTTTTTGTGTACTCAGAGGGAAAGTGGGAAAGAGGGAGCAGTCCCCATCCCAAATACAATGGAGTCTGTATGCTCCCAGATAATTTGGCTTGGAGGCTTGTGGATTCTCTTGATTTAAACAGGATTTCTCTTGATTTAAACATCACAGAAATAGAAAAATGTAACTACGTACCATGTCCTGACGACTCCCCAAACCAGTGGCCACATCAAGCAATGGAGTTCTCTTCTCCTGGTGATCCTGCTAGTGATCTTCATCATGACAGAGGTCCTACTTGTGATTGTCATGCCAGAGATAGCTGGCAGGAGGGGGGCTGCAAATGTCATCCTGCTGCACCCTGATCACCAGCAGTGTCTCTCCATGTGGTGGCTGGCTGGTAAGGTAGGTTTGGTGGGGGGGGGCTTTGTGATTGTACCAGTAATGCCTTGATCATGAATATGAATACTGAGTTGTTGCAAAGTACAGCTTACAAATTCATAACTGCTTAACAGGACACCAGCCAGGGTCTTTAAACACAGGATGGATGTCCACCTTTGGGAGGTGCTTTAGTTGCATATTCTAACAACTATGGAGGAGCTCATGGAACAGTTTAATTACACTTGCAGCTGACTTGCTGTAAGGATGCTACTGGTGTGTTCCAGCTGCCCTTGAGCACCAGACAAAGATGGAGCAGCCTTTATCTCCAGCATGTAGCTGCTCCTCCTTCCTTCAGTGTGTCAGGGCAGCTGGAATGCACCTGGAAGCCCTGGCTGATATTGTGTATCGGCTGCAGGTCATCTGCACAAGGAGGTACAGCATATGTACTTCTACAACATCTTCCTGCTTTTTTTTATTTATTTATTTATTTATTTATTTATTTATTTATTGAATTTACATCCTACCTTTTTCCCTAAATAGGATTCAAGGTGGCTTACAATAATTTTAAAAAGAGATCAACTAAAACATTAATTTATAAAAGGCATAATGCATTTAAGGCATTATGACAGGAATTATTCAAGCATAATACCACTCTCTTACTAATCTTAAGGTTGTTCTTTCTTTAAAAAGTAGCATAAAGTATCCAAAACATAACATGGGAATAAATCAAAAAGTTATTTTAAACATTGTTAGAAGTAATATCAATTAATTATTTTTTAAACACTACAGCAAGTAACTGACTGAAGTTAATTACTTAAAAAAATAATGTTCCAAGTTCTGAAATAGACTTGAAATACATACAAAATATACATGCAAGAAATATTTTCTGGACCATCTCTATAAGGTGCACTCCTTATGGATTGATTGTAACTTCTAGTCAAGAGTACAATTGGAGATGCACCAGTGTTTGCTGTTACATTATGGGTCCCTAGAAATCAGTCAAATGGAGTCAAACATGATTTCCTGAGGGAAAATAAGGGAAGGGCCTAGTCTATAGTGTAAAAGGTGCCAAGTGTGCTTTGAAATATTGATAGGGCAGCTGTCCATGCTGCAACTGGACCCCTTTAAAGGTGTTCTGGCAAAGGCAACTACTTTTTCTTCTGGAATATGCCTGCATCATACTGATTTACCCTATCTTTCCCTTTGTGCATCTTGTCAACAGGACCTTGTTCTATTATTAGCTAGTTTGTTTTATTTGTTGTTGTTACTGCATGGAAATTCTATGTAGGAAAACAGTGTGCATGTTCTCATATATGAGAGGAAATGTGGCATAAATATTAACAAAAACCTGACAGATAATTTAGGTAGCAGCTACCTAGTCCAGGCACTGGTAGTGAAATAGGCTTCTTCTTCGTGATCTCTGTGACTCACACAATTGTACATGTGCAGTGCACAATTTGGAATCTTCTAGACCATTATGACATGCATTTTGATGGGAACCCCACCCTCTTCCCCAGGGGCTGTACAGCCACCTTCCCACCAAAATCCTCAGTTCCTTTTTGTCCACCATGGCAGCAACACCACAAAGAGCCTTCTGAGTTTCCTTTCATTACATTCTTTGTACTTACCTCAGCTTTGTTTCATGGGCTACAACTCATTTTGCATTTTGGCTTTGTTGGAGCTCTCATATCAGGTACTCGCTTCTGGATGACGGATGTATGGATAAGGATTCCTCAGTATATGGCCTCTGCAGCGGTCTTTAAATGCTGCCTCTCATGTGGAGGCAAGATCTTGGATAATGATGGACATGCCCTGCCTTGCAGAGGGTCACAACTTTGGGTCTTGTTCTCATCACCAACTCTATTCTGCACAAGAGGTGTAATAGAGTGGCCAGTTTAAGGCCTTGCTCTAGGGAAAGTACAGCCATTCAGATTAGACTGTTGCATACTGCTTCTGTAACAGCAGTGCCTCTGAGGCAACATAAGGCACCAAGGGAGCCTTTGGCACTGAAAGGCCACTTCCAGGTGAATATTTAAAAAGAAAAATAACAACCTTGGAAGCTCTAGGTTTTGTACCAATTTAATTTTTGAAATTCACGTAATGTTTATTTCATCTCAAAGTATTTTCTAGGAGGTCCCAGCATTACCAAAGTTTCATCAGTCTCTCTCCCAGATCAGTTTAAATTAACCCACTATTTTCCAAAATGAAATGTGTCTGTATTTACTGCGTGTTTAGGCTACCTTGGAAGCAGTTAAGATTGTCGCTGCCAGTAAATACAGCTATCATTTCCAGACCATAGATTCAACAGATGAGGGAAAGAGGAATGTGAGCACCGAAATGAAATGATCCTAATGCTTAACTAGTGCAATATTGCTAAATCACTTCAGCAGTTTCACGATAATGCCTGGATGATGATGAGGATGATGAAGATGATGGCTCAAGGGAAGTAGGTGAAAATTGTTTTCTGAAATGTTGCATGAAACACATGATCAATGAGAGGAGGAAATGGGAAGACACAAGGGGGGAAAGAGGAAAACCCAGCATATTTCAAGAAAGAGACTGGATGCAACTTGTGAATAAGAAGCTACAATCAAAATGAAAAAAATTTGGAAATTCTTGATACTTCCAGATAACCTATCCAGTGAACCTATCACAGAGTTTTGTTGGCAAGATTTGCTCAGAGCAGGTTTGCCTTTGCCTTCATCTGAATATAAGCGAGTGTGACTTACCCAAAGTCACCCAGTGGGTTTCTATGGCTGAGCAGGATTTGAATCCAGTCTCTAGAGTCATAGTCCAATGTTCAAACCACAATATCATGTACAAACCATAAAACTGCCTGTGATAGGTTCACTGTATGGTTGCCATCTGTCTTGGAGGTGCACAATAACAACAATAATCTTTTAATTTGATTCAATTCAATTTTTTAACTTAAATTATTTAATTGTTTTTCTAAGTAGCCTTTATATTTATATTTATACTTTTATCAATAATTTTGAATATATATATTTTTAATCTGTATTGTTTTAACAATGTTGTTAGTCACCTTGAGTTCTATTTTCAGGAGAACAATAACAATAACTGCTTCATTTGCTTGTTTCTGTGTGCATATGTTTTTACATGCATAATATGTAATATATAATATGGATAATATGCAAAGATGTACATAACAGTTATACACCCATACCTAAATAAACACAATTGCACTGGAGAAAGTTACCAGTCTTGAAATTCAGCTTGTGTCCACAGTTTCAGGGAAAGGGACCAACTGTGTGTTCTCCCCGAGGAGAGCCATAGCAACAAAAGGCACTCTTTTGTTCTGTATAGAACAGCAAAATTTACCAGGGTCACTGTTGGAAGGACAAGAAGCAATGAGTACATATTGTAACATGACAGATTTAAGGCTGGATGTCAGGGGAAATTTACACTTTTAGCTGTAAAAAATGGTTAGAGATTAAAGCAAGTTACACTGAGCAACTGGATTAATATTTTCTTTGCAATGTACCCTTGTAGACGATTGCAACAAAAGTCCTTCTGCTCCTTGATGAAAAACAACAGTAGCCAAGATCCAAATAGCTATTGGCAGTGCAATCCTAAACAGATTTACTCAGAAGTAAGGTCCCCTGAGTTCAGTTGGACCTGCTCCCTAACAAGGGTGCAAAGGCTAGCAGAAGCTCATTGAAATGACAGGCAATTTTCTTTAAACATGTGACTCCCTTGCCCTGTGATTAGCTGCTTTTGACATTCCTCTCCATTTGCTTCTACATCAGAGCTCTTTAGCACAGCAGAAGCATTGCTTTTCTGTAATTACCTGGAAGTGGAATTAAACAGAGATCTATGCAGCACTTATTCTAGTTCTATCTTATTTTGAAATACTTTCCCTATGGCCAAGATGCTTTATAATACTTTTTGTCTGTGTGCATATTGTGGTTTGAACATTGGACTACAATCCTGGAGAACAACGTTCGATTCCCTGCTCGGCCATGGAAACCCAATGGGGGACCTTGAACACATCACACGCGTGCAGCCCCAGAAAACCCTGTAATAGGGTTGCCTGAGAGCTGCCGTAAGTTGGAAATGACTTGAAGGCATACAATAGCAACAAAGTGCTTTCAAGTAGCCTGTTGACTTATGGTGACCCGTGAATTTCATAGGGTTTTCTTAGGCAAGGAATACTCACAGATTGTTTTGTCAGTTCCTTCCTCTGAAATATAGTGGTATTTGTTGGCTGTCTCCCTTCAAAGCACTCACCAGGACTGATCCTGCTTTGCTTCCAAGATTAGAGAGGATCTAGTGCCTTTAGGATTTTAAGGTCCTATTTTACTTGCCAGTAAAGTTCATCTAGCAAAGGTCTTTTCCAGTATTAATTAAAAAGTTTCTGTTCATCTCCTTATTATTACCGTCTGCAATTTGCAGTCACTTTAATTACCCCAATGTCAGTGGCAGTTTCTGTTTTGGGGTGTGTGTGTGTGTGTGAGCTGATGACTACTTTCTTTTTTTGGATCTTCATAGCACAAAGCACCATATTACTATAAAAAATTAGTGACAAAAATACAAAATGAAAAGGGAAAATATACGGTACAAAATAGAAGATACAAAATATTGAAAGTAAAATATACAGAATTCATAGGAAAATAATTTTTTGTATATACAAAATACAAAACAAAGTGGAAAAGATGAAATGAAGTGATCACCTTTGTGGAAACAGCAACTGATGTTAAGTGGAAATTGAGAGCAAGCGAGTTGAGGCAGTTCAGAAGAAAGTGAGGCAACAATCTTTCATCCTTTCTTCCCCCTGGAATTACCACAGATTAGGTTGGAAGAAAAAAAAAAGGTCAGTACAGAAAATATTAAATGCGAAGATTGTTCAATAAGTTTACCTGGGCTCTCCATGGCAGTTCCGGAAAGAGATGGCAACCTGAGTTTCAAAAGAGGTTTGATTTGTCATGTAGTGGTGAAAGCTCCTGCTTCAGGAAGATAGGACTAAATACAGTGATCCTAACCATAAATGCAAAGGAACTCATGTCCAGGCAAGCATGCATAGAATTTCCCTCTAATTTTCTCTTGGAATCATAGAATTGGCTTGGTGGGTTTGCAGTTCATGAGAGTACTTTTGTATGGCATTACATGAAAATCTCAGCCTATGATATTATCAGGAATAATATAAATTTTTATTTTGAAAAAGTATAAATTACTAAATCTCTCACTAGGGCTTGTTCTGATATCACAGGTGGTATTACAGTAAGGTTGTTTCTGTGACCAAATAGAGAAGAAAAGAAAAAGCACTTTGGGAAGTAGGTTTCAATCAGCCAGTCATGGGCATAAGGAGTTGGTATAGTGCAATGTTCATCAGGGAAATCCTCACCAACAAAAACGGTAACATTTGAGAAGCCACAGGCTAAGAAGAAACAGCACTGTATTCCAGCCACAAAAAGTTTAGTTTAGTCTTCGAAAGATGATAATGCTTGACCATTCAACAAGTCCAAATAACAATCAGTCACCTTAAATGTCAAAATTGAATCTTGGCCTTATAGGAGACCTTTAGTTTCTTTTTTGCCCTTTCTTTCAGAAAAACACATGATATACTATTAGCTGCATGACACAAAGGTCAATGTATTAGGACTTAGCAGCTCTGAAGAATCTGAGAAACTGCTTAAAAAGCTTATTGGTGTCCAAAATTTCCACTTAAATATGCTTCTGTTTAAAATGTTTTCACCAGAACCGGGCTAAATCATACATTTAAGTAGATACTCAACCCAGCCCCATAAAAATCATAACCAGGTATAATTTCAGTGTGTCTACTGTAAGCATGACAAAATCTGGATAGAACCCACTGTCTGAACCTAAAATATTTCATCAGTGCATCAAGTGACTTATTTAAACTGCTTCTCTCTTATGTAGAACATCTCAGTATGGACTACCAAATCTTGATGCCCTCAAAATCCACTGAGTCTTGAAACAGATCCAAGATTATCTCCATGCTATGTTTAGAAGGAACAGAATCAATGTGGGCTGCTTTTTTCCTTAAGCGAGAGAGGACGGTTCTTTTATATATATTTAGGGTAGTGAAATTATAAGGAAAATACTTTTGGTCTTCCCTTCCTCTTGAGCAACAGAGTAGAGCAAGGGTTTCCTGTTCAGATGAACTATGGATTGAGCCACCTGTGAATTTTTCCTGCAATGGCAGGGGTCAAATTGTAGACATATATTAGCATCATTTTGGTTAGATCTGTTGACTGAGCAATGGCAAGGCCTGGTTACCAGCAGGGCTGGATTATCAATTGTTCAATTCATGGGTCAGGGCGGGGGGAGTGCTACACATGGCCACACACAGACCACAGGACCATTTTTGTGGCTCCTAGGATTCTTAGCAGTCTTTTTTTTTTGTAAATCCCCAAATGCTCCCTAGGGAATGTGGGGGCATTTTAGCTGTATTTTTATTCCTGGGCCATTTTAAGGCCAAGAAAATCCTTTTTAAGCCAGGAAGTGAATTGAAAATTACTTCTGATCACTTACTATTTTAAAAGAAGACCTCTCCTGAGCCTAAAATTGACCAGGTGGCCTAAAAATGTGGCAAAATGCCCCCAACTGCCTGAGAGGGGGCTTGTAGTAGTAAGGGTGCAGTGAGGGAATTCTCCTGGCCTCCTTACTGAATGGAAGAGATGTAGGCTTCTTTCTTAATCACTTTCTGCATCTCCTAGTGTTTTGTTATCATCAGTATTTTGTTTGTTACTTCAATAACTGAGAAAAAAATTACATAAGATCAGAACCTTGGTCACAGTGAAGTTGCAGGACAGAAAAAGTTTCACAGGTGATGTTTCGTTGTTGTTGTTGTCTATTGACCTTTTGCCATTTGTTTGTTTATTTATCATTCCTTCATTTAATGTCTATGTGTGCTGAGCTACAAACATCCAGAAAAAGGCTAGGAGGTTTAGTCCAATTTTAAAGGTGCTATCCAGGATGCAGTACTATTTTGAGAAGAAGCATTCAGCACCTTTGACAGCTCCTTTAAAGTTCAGGAGCAAGTGCTAAAGTCAGCAGCAGATAGGGCCAAAGCTGAAAAAAGGTGAACTATTTCCTTACCTCCTCCTCTTTCTTCCACTCTTCCCTCCAACAAATGCTGTTAAGTACCTAATGTGTTTGCAAAGTGGATGGCAGTGCATTGATGGTGTGTGATACTGTTATTTGGGTGAGGAACTTGGACAAAAATATGCTGTTGTAAACAGGTATGCATAAAGACATTGGTAGGCACTCAGCTTTTAAGTCTGTTCTGCTGTTCATTAGAGACAGTGGAAGAAACAGAATATTGGTTTAGGACATAATCAACATGTTTGGAAATGGAACCCTATAGTCACCCAAAGGTCTGTGTTTCTCAACAACATACCATGTAGGATAATTAATTAGAATGCATTGGTAGGTCAATTTTGTATTAAGTACAGAAAACTAGCTAGAGCAGTGGTTCTTCTTCGTGGTCTCTGTGCCTTCATACACTAGGAGCTTTAGCGCCTGCGCGGTAGCGTTCGGAAACTTCTAGAGCTTGTTCGCTTGGCGGGAACCCCTCCCCCACGCCGGTACTGCGCATGCTCCTCCCGCCGAGCAACGGTCTCTCCTCAGTTCTTTCTCGTCCGCCGTCGCGTACGGAAGGTTCTTTGGTTTGTTCCTCTCACTTTTGTGCTTGGCTTGCTGTTTCACGGTTTTACGGACTTTTGGACTGTCTCTGACCTCTCTTTCGGACTCCCCATTCGGCTTTTGGTCTTTCGGATTTTCGCAGTTTGGCGTTCTTCGTCTTATGTCCGCGCTCTTCAAGAAGTGCTTGTCCTGCGGGCGCAAAGTTGCCCTCAACGACGGCCACAAGGAGTGTCTTTTCTGTTTGGGTGAGTCCCACAACATTCGGACTTGCCCAATTTGCCGGGATTTTACTCCCCAAACTCTCCGCAACCGGTCCGCGAGACTTAAGTCTTATTGTTGGGAACAGTCTCTGCGGGCGATAGACGAGACCTCCACTTCCAAGATGGCCGACAAGAAGACGACCACGCCATCGACGGTATCGGCGGCTGCCGGTCCGTCCACCTCGTCAGTATCGGGCTCGGTACCGGCGAGAACGCCGATCTCGGCATTACCGAGGATCCCGAAGCTGTCGGCGGCTGCCAAGTCAGCGAAAGGATCCTCGACGGCGAGGAAGGCTGAGGCTCCCCTGATGGAGACGCCTGCTAAAAAGCGCCCTGCTCCGGACGGAGGCAAGGGCAAGGAGAAGGAGAAGAAGAAGGAGAAGAAGAAGCGCTCCCCGGCTGGGGACGTTCAACCTCCTACTCCTCCTCCTACTCAGCAGCCTTCCAAAGGGCGAGGCGAGTCCGTCGATCTCTCGGATGATGAGATCGAGGACGTTCCCCAACAGCGCCCGGACTCGCCTGTGGCAGACCCTCCAACCCTGGTGGAGGAGCGCCACCGCCCTCCCAGCCGTCGCAGGTCGGCCGACCTGCAGCAGAGAGAGCCCTCTGCTTCTCCGGAGCGGCGTTCGACCTCCTTCTGGTCCCGGTCCCGCTCTTCCGAGCGTCCAGTGGCCTCGCCGCCTCCTAGGGAGACAAGAGAGGAACAACCTCGCTCGTCTGCCTCCAGATACACCTCGGCGTCCTACGTGGCCAGGTACGCAAGGGAATCTGAATGGAGAGAGCGCCCGGCCTCTTATCGGTCACATTCACCATCGTACCGGGATCGGTACCATCGTGGCCCGAGTCGCTGGGAGACCTTCCGGAGGTCCCGGTCACCTCGTCGACAGCGCGAATCGCGCTCGCCTAGAGGGGACGAGGCTCGGTACCGTCGACACCGAAGCCGATCTCCGTCGGACCGCCGCTCCTTCAGCCGCTCTCCCTCTCCTCGATATCATAGGGCGAGGGAGCCTTCACCTCGGTATCGGGCGATATCGCCACCTCCTAGGGTCACGGCAACGGCGACGCGCCCTACAGAGTCGGTAGTGACTGAGAGGGCTACAACGACGTCAGCCTGCCAGACTACCCCTGTCACCACTAAGAAAGTGAAGTCAGCGGTCAGCCAGCCCAAGCGGGACGCTGCTACTACCACCACCCCGGCTGCAGAGAAGCCTAGGAAGGCAACACCTGTGGCGACTGCGAAGGAGCCGGAAAGCGAGTGGTGAGAGGACTCACCGAGCTCGGAGTCGTACGACTCGAGTGCGGAATCAGAGGTGTCTGAGGCGGCCTCCCAGGAGTCTCCTCCGCTGGGATTCGGGGACCCGATCCCAGATTCTGCTCCAGAGGACGTCCACCAGTTCTCTGCGATGCTGCTCCGCATGGCCACTACCCTCGGCCTTAAGATCGCCGATGCGGAGCCGGAGGACGACGATCCAGTCTTCTCCGTCTTTGAAGGGAAGCAACCTGCCACGGCCCCGCTGCCTCTCCTGCCCCGGGTATCCAGACTGGTGAAGGCCGCCTGGGATAGGCCGGCCTCGGCTCAGCCGATACCACAGCGGCTGGAACACCTCTACAGGGTGCAGAAGGATAACGCCGGTTATCTCTTTAATCACCCTGCACCGAACTCTGTGGTGGTCGAGTCGGCACAGACGAAAGGCTCCGGCAGGCAGCACACCACCCCGCCGGACAAAGAGGGCAGGAAGTTGGACGCCTATGCAAGAAGGTTCTATTCCGCCGCCTCCTTGCAGATCAGGCTGTCCAACACTCAGGCTTGCCTCGCGGCATACCTGAAAAAGGTGCTCGATCGCCTGCAACCGGCGATGGAGGCGGTACCGGAGGACATCCGCCAAGCCTCCTCCGTGATCTTCAACGAGGCCATCTCCATCGCTCGGCAGCAGATGGCCTCCTCCAGGCACGCAGTGGAGATTGCCTCCCGGGTCATGGCGGGATCCATCGGCCTGCGCCGCCATGCTTGGCTGCGGCCGGCCGACATCCAGGAGGACACCAGAAGGAGGATTGAAGATCTCCCCTTCGACGGTGAGGGCCTATTCAATTCGTCCACCGACGAAGCGTTGGACAATCTCGTTAAGGCGAGGCTGACCGCCAAGAAGATCGGGCTACAGCCGGCCACGCAAGCCCGCAGGACCTCCACCTTCCGCCCATCCTGGCGACGATCTTCCACCTCGTCGTTCCAGCTTTCGGCCCAGTCTGGACAGTCGAGACCGTCCTCCGGCTCATCGGCCAGACGCACGATAAGACGACGCCCGGCTTTGTCCAAGAAGTCCTCCTCCGAGACAAAGTCTCGGTTTTGACGTGCCTGGCAGGACCTACCAATACCCACTCTTCAGCCTACCATCTGCGCTCGGAGACCGACCGACTCTGGCTCGACATCTCGCGGAGTGGCAATGTGTCACTACGGACTCTTGGGTGCTTTCCATCGTCCGTCTTGGCTACGCCATCGAGTTTCTTGATATTCCTCCTCGAGGCGCTTACTATTCCACGCCGTCGAGTCCGGCCCTCCTGGAAGAGATTCAGTCCCTCCTCCAGAAAGGGGCGATCGAGCAGCTCCCGCAAGAAGCCAAGACCACCGGCTTCTTCTCCAGGTACTTCACGGTACCGAAAGCCGACGGTACCGTCCGGCCGATCCTAGACCTCAGAGGGGTGAACTACTACATCCGCCCCAAAAGGTTCAAGATGGTCACGATACCGTCGATCCTGCCCTTCCTACATCGAGGGGACTGGTTCGCCTCCATCGATCTCCGAGACGCATACTTCCATATCGCCATTCGCCCGCAGCACAGACGGTACCTCCGCTTCGCAGTCGACGACACCTGTTACCAGTACAAGGTGCTGCCGTTCGGACTCTCGACTGCCCCAAGGGTCTTCACCAAGTGCATGGCCCCGGTGGTATCCTTCCTGCGGACGAAGGGTGCTTCTGTCTTCCCTTACCTCGACGATTGGCTGTTGGTGGCGTCCTGCAAACAGAGACTTTACCACGATGTCCACATGACGTTGTCACTCCTGACCCGCCTTGGTCTACGGGTGAATCCGAAGAAGTCCCACCTCGAGCCGGCGAGGATCTTGGACTTCATCGGGGCGACGCTCGACTCGACCTCCGCCAGGGCATACCTACCAGAGTCTCGAGCCCAAACCCTGATCCGGGCCGCCGCTCACGCTCGTACGGCCCCGACGTTATCTGCGAGAAGCGTCCAGCAGCTCTTGGGCTACATGGCTGCGACGACCGCTGTGACATATCTCGCCAGGCTGAGAGCAAGACCTCTTCAACACTGGTTCGTCCGCATATTCGACCCCCTGCGAGACGAACAGACACTCCGACTGCAGCTGCTGGAAGACGTCCGCTCATCCCTCCGATGGTGGCAGTCGCAACGCAATCTCATGTCAGGGGATGCCTTTCCAACAGCCGACACCGAAGGTGACGGTAACGACCGACGCCTCCCTGTATGGATGGGGTGCCCACTGCGGAGATCTCAGAGTCCGCGACAGATGGACCGACGACGAGACCGCTCTCCATATCAACGCGCTGGAGCTGCTCGCCGTCTCGAAAGCGCTACGGGCGTTCCGCCACGTCGTAGCGGGGCGGACGGTCCTGGTTCTGACGGACAATACCACCGCCGTCTGTTACATCAACAGACAAGGAGGGACTCACTCCACAACCCTGCTCAACATTGCACTCGACTTGTGGGAATGGTGCATTCGCCTGCACACACATCCCGTGGCAGTTCACCTGGCCGGGCAGGAGAACACCACGGCAGACGCCCTCAGCAGGGACACCTCATCCCATCACGAATGGTCTCTCTCCGGAGAGGCGTTCAGACTGATTCGGGACCGCTGGGGCGAACCATCGATCGACCTCTTCACGACCAGGGAAAACGCGAAGTGTCGCCGATTCTCTTCCAGAGCGGGCCATGATCGTGCCTCCATCGGGGACGCTTTCCAGTTTCCGTGGACCGGGGAACTCCTCTACGCGTTCCCGCTGTTCCCGCTGCTCGGCCGGACGATATCGAAGATCCTCGCCGACCGAGCCGACGCGATCCTGGTAGCCCCGTACTGGCCGAGGCAACATTGGTTCGCACCCCTGCTACAAGCCGCACGAGACGACCTGCTCCGGTTGCCACCGACACCGGACCTGCTCTCCCACTCCGGCGGCCGAGTCCTCCATCCGGACCTGCCACGCCTGGCCCTCCATGCCTGGAGGATATCGCACTAGACGATCCCGTGCTCGGTACCGTCCTCGTCGCGGCCAGGAAGGAATCCACCCGTCGCAACTATCAATATAAATGGCGACGCTTCCTGACCTTCGCTAACGAGAGGAGTGAGCCGGTATCGCCCGCGGGGCTGTCTACCGTCCTGCATTTCCTCCTGCACCTCCGGCAACAGGGTCTGGCGTTTCCATCCCTGAAGGTGTATCTCTCCGCGATCGTGGCATACCAACCGCCACGATCGGCTGCCTCGGCCTTCTTCAGGAATGATACCGTTAAGCGGTTCCTGAAAGGACTTCATCATCTCTACCCGCCGGTATCGCCGCCGCTACCGCCATGGTCCCTCTCGCTGGTGCTGTCGCAGCTGACAAAGCCGCCCTTCGAGCCGATGGCGACCTCGGATGACAGGCTCCTGACCATGAAAACTGCCTTCCTGGTAGCGGTGACCTCAGCGAGGCGAGCGGGTGAGATCACAGCTCTTCGATCCGATGAGCCCTTCACGGTCTTCCACAGAGACAAGGTGGTCCTGAGACCTGACATCTCGTTCCTGCCTAAGGTGGTGTCCAGTTTCCATCTCAACCAGGACATCATCCTGCCTGCCTTCTTCCCGAACCCGACGACACCGTTGGAGCGGTCCCTCCACTCCCTGGACGTGCGTCGGGCCGTGGCCTTCTACATGGACAGGACTGCTTCCTTCCGACAGACGCCGCATCTCTTCGTTTGCTATGGGCGACGTCGGAAGGGCCTTAAAGTGTCCACCCAGCGCTTCTCCAAGTGGGTGGTACGGACTGTTCAACTGGCGTATGAGCTCGCGAGGAAGCCTCCGCCAGTCCTGCTTCGAGCCCACTCCACCAGAGCGGTGGCTACTTCTGCGGCCCTCCTGCGAGGAGTTGACCTGCATGAACTCTGCCGTGTGGCGACCTGGTCCCAACCATCGACCTTCGTGCGCCACTACAGGCTCGACTGCCGGTCGCGCAGAGATGCCCGGTTTGGACGTGAGGTGCTGGCTTCCGTGCTGTAGGACCTGACCCGCCATCCGACCGGTAAGCTACACAGTCTCCTAGTGTATGAAGGCACAGAGACCACGAAGAAGAAGAACAGGTTGCTTACCTGTAACTGTGGTTCTTCGAGTGGTCATCTGTGCCATCATACACACCCGCCCTTCCTCCCCTCTTTCTCAGGTCCCTGTAGGTTCTACGGTGGACGACAGAACTGAGGAGAGACCGTTGCTCGGCGGGAGGAGCATGCGCAGTACCGGCGTGGGGGAGGGGTTCCCGCCAAGCGAACAAGCTCTAGAAGTTTCCGAACGCTACCGCGCAGGCGCTAAAGCTCCTAGTGTATGATGGCACTCGAAGAACCACAGTTACAGGTAAGCAACCTGTTCTTCTCAACCTTCCTAATGCTGTGACCCTTTTATACAGTTTCTCATGTTGTGGTGACCCCCAACCATTATCATAGTGTCAGAAGCTCAACCTGAGAAGGGCTTGAAGTGAGGTCTTAGGCGACCCTGTGAAAGGGTCGTGCGACCCCCAAAGGGGTCCCGACCCCCAGGTTGAGAACCACTGAGCTAGAGACATAAGAGGATGTGGTTCCCGACACTTTATAGAAGATGCGATTTTGACATATGCAAATTTCTTGTGCAGGCCTGAGGAGGTTGTACATGTCAAGATTATTAATTCTATCGAGCTATTAAAGGTGTGGTATCCCTGTCCTCATTTACACTGAGCTATCCTACTCACAAGCATATAGAACTTTGTGTTTTTAATCCCATAGAATGAATTCCACTATTTAATTTGTAAGTGTTGTAGGGTTTGTGAACCACTGCCAGTTTGATGGCAAAAACAATTTTGTTACAGAGGGAACAGTAATTCTAATATTTTCCAGAAGGTATCATATTAAAAGGACACTGTAGTGATATAATTTTTAAAGCTTGCTATAATGAAGCTTGCAAAGTAGATTGCAATGCAGTGATGGTGGGTAATAATCTTGCTGGGACAAGGAACCTGGGACCAATGTGTGTTGTCACAACCATGTATGCCTAAATATACAAGTCGACATTCAGCTTTTGTGTCTGGCTCAGGACATACTCAACTTTACTACTATTACTATTACGCTGGTGTAAACACTATCCCCCTCCCAACCCTGCTCTCTTTTTCTGCTCTCCCTAACCTAGAGCCCTCCAGATACACTGGACTAAAATCCCTATCATTGCCAGACAGATTGTTAAAGGATGGAAAACATATAATATACTGCAACACATTTGGAGGGCATCTGGTTGGGGAAAGCTGCCAGAAACCCATTGTTGCATTAATTTTGACTTTCCAGAACTGCTACTCTGAATAGGGGGGAGGGGGACACTCTTCAATCCAGCCAAGAATTGGTTTAAAAATACACAAGCAGAACTGCAAAGGAGCATTGTGCTAACACATAATTTCTGTGGCAGTGGGCATGGTGAGAAAAGATCACAATGGTTTGCCTGAGATGTATCTCCTTATTTCATTTTATCTTTGCTGTTTGAACAGATAGAGGACTGGAAATGCACTTTAGTGCCTAAAGCTTCCTTGGCTAGATTTTCTAAAAACTGTCAGCAGGCAGAGAAAATGCAAGTACTTTCATTGCACTGCCTAGTGCATTGAGGTAGACAGATAATGAATGATGAATGACAGATAAATGACAGCTTTTCAGAAAACCTCAAGATGGCTTACAGCAGTTAAAAGTCACAACAATAAAAAACATCCAAAAGAAACCATACTAAAACAAAATAAAACAGTAAAAAACAACTGTGCAATATTATAATAAAATATGTAGGCTAAACAACAGGCTACAAGCACTTATGGTTCAAGTGAATGGGACAGACTTAACCTGATGTCTTAACAGTAGGGTTGTGCAGTGACTATTCAGATTTCATTCAAAGTCTTATTTGGCAATTATTTGTTGGCATATAAGGCTCACTTTCCCCCCTGAAAAGTACTGTTTGAAAATGGGGTGCATCTTATTTGTTGGTGTGTCTTATACACCAGCAAATAGTATTTGCCAGTATATAAATGGGGTGCATCTTATACATGGGTGCATCTTATATGCCGACAAATATGGTAGATTTAGCCCATTTGCACTGCATCAATCTGCTTGCAATCCATTTAAATTCATGCTCCACATATGAATTGAAATTTGGAAACCCAGATTACCACTCCAATCCTATTGACTTGAACTGGGAAATCCAAAAATACTGTAACTTCTTTCTAACATTGGAGGCATGCTACATCTTAAAGGTGGTAAGCCTACCCAATTTTGGAGAGGTAACCCTGGATTTATGTCTGTGTGTACTTGGCACCCATAAAATGTGCTCTTTTTTTTGGTGGCGGGAAGAAACTAAGCTCTTAGGCTGGCATCCTGCTAGGCAGTTACAATGTCATAAGCTATACTTAAAATGTTATAACTGTTTCATATTCACATTCACGGTCATGACATCATTGCCATTACCGCTAATGCCCCTCAAAATTTAACTTAAAAACCAGTCTGCTGTATCTGGCAAAGGAGTTCTGAGACACTGGTCGATGGACAGTGACACATCCAACCCCCTTGTCCTAGCAAGCTGCAGTTTAGTCCAAACTTGTACTGATTGCACCACAGTTCACTGGTGAGAAGGGGCTGCATGCATCATTGTTCAGTGCCACACCTGTCATCACTGCAGAATTCCTTCACTTAGTATGGTTGCTTGGCTTTTAAGGTAGTTTTTAGGGGGCTGATTGGGAGATGGAGCATAGTTACAACATCATACCTACACGTCCCATGCAGGATCTTGGTCAGTTTTGAAAAGCTGTTATTGATTGGTCAGTCCTGGCAATTTTTTCAAACTGCTTTTTTCGTCATACTGTCCCCAGAATACGTGCAATGGCACAGCACGAGTAACTCTACTTTTGTAACCTTCAACCAAATACAGACATTATGCATCAGGCAAGAAAAGTATTATCACATTATTAAGAGGACCAACACATTTGTAAGACACTGACAGGATGCCAATCATTGAATGAATGAATGAATGAATGAATGAATGAACTAATTGATTAATATGTTACCCCACAGCCTATTAGGCCCCCAAAGTGATCTCACCACTTGAAAATACTTAAAAACTTAAAACCAACCACTGACATTCAGTAATGCAGTATAAGAAACTAATAGGGTAACAAAAACATGTATTTATTTTTACCAGCAGTCCAAGTGATGATATTCCCTTGATAATCCCTCTCTAAGGCATTTGGTGATGATTTCAGCTCATGATGATTTGATTATCTGGGCTTATTTTGGAAACTTCTCTCACATATTTCATACATCTCTTCCACACTTCCTGGAAGAAAACTGGAAGGGTCTAGCCCGTACAGCCTGTTTTGAGTTTTCTTCTGCCTCTGCCCTGAGCAAAGCCACTTGGTGCTGCCTCTTAAGATGTTACAGCAGGCTACTGGCACTGTAATATTAATTACCCCACCTAGTTCCTGCCTACAGTGATGGCAGAGAGCAATCTGGGGATCATCTCTCACATTAAAGTTGTTCTAGACAATTACAGAAAGACTCAATGAGACCAATAGCCACCCTTCACTACATTCAAAATCCAACAACATTTAGGGGGCCACATGACTCCCACCTCTGTTCTAAATGTTGTGCCTGTTTCATCAGGCTACTGAAATCTTACCAACTATATATAGAGAGTCATCTGTGCACATGAGCATAATAATCCCACAAAAACACAACAAAAACTAGCTCTTAAAAGTTATACAGAATTTGGGAAAGGCAGAAATAATACTTTTTCTGCTTCTTTTGGGAAACAGGGGCAGAGTAAAACAGCTGCCTCAGAGTTAAACTTAATACTGTATTAAATATGTATTTGTGTGCGTGTGTGTGTGTGCATATGTCTTAGGCAAGGAATACTCAGAGGTGGCTTTTCCAGTTCCTTTCTCTGAAATATGGCCTACAGCACCTGAGATTCATTGGCAGTCTTCCATTCAAGTACTAACCAGGGCTGACCCTGCTTAGCTTCCAAGATAAGACAGGATCTGGTGGCTAATAAGGTATTTAGGCCTGTGTAAAACGGATGTTTTACTTCCTTTTTCCTTGCAAACAAGCACTCTAAACTTGGGTGCATCATGCATAGGTTGGGAGTTTTAAAACCTGTCCTCACATTCCTACCTCAAAACTACATATAGGTATTAATGGGGGTTAGAAAGAGGGAGTCTATAATTGACCCTACATAGCTGATTTGGGTGTTGATATGGAAGGCAGGGAATTCCTAGTTACTAGATTTGTTGTCATTCTATTTTTACTTTCAAGGTGAAGCACTTGTGGGATTTTGTCTAAGATGCCAATATAACTTGTGGGATTTTTTCTAAGATGCCAATATAACTTGTGGGATTTTGTCTAAGATGCCAATATAACTTGGCCAGCTTTGAAAGAGGTGTGATACCTTACTATTCTGCTTCAACTGGTCTTGTTGACTCAAGTAGGATTTCTGGATTTATTTTTCTTGTTTTAAGGATGATACATAGTGCAACTTCAGACCATTTCCCATTCATTCTTAGAAAGCTCTCAAGCATTTTAGGAAGCCCTAAAGACTGGTGAATCTCTGAGAGACAGTGACTTCTGAGAATATACACTGGGAAGTGAGCAGAAATCTCAGAACGCAGGCTTCCTGAACTCAGTATTCCCAGCTCTACTGTTTATTTGGTTTTATGGTTACCCAGTGACAATGACACTGTCACTGCTAGTGACAGAGGAGTGCTCACATCTTCCCTGGAGGAATCTGAAGCGCCGCAGCTGGGGAGTCCCAGAGCTAGCATAGTACTCTGCTGCACTCTAAATGAGCAGCTCCTCGCTTCCCAGGGGAAGAATCAAACAATAAAAGGTTCAGCTTTCTGTGTGGATCTGCACAAACAGAGAGGACCTACACAGTCAAAATATTCAAACAGGCTTTCCACGGAGCATGTTGGGAAGGCAGGACGATGACCTTCAGATGTGGTTGTGGATCCTTTGGGTCTGATAGAATATAAAATAGCAATTCAGAGCACCCAGCCTCCCTGGCTCTGCTTCTTTGTCTGAATTCTTACCTTAAAACATGTTCTTCCAGCAATAAACAACAACAACAACAACAGTTGATCTGGTTTTCATGTGCTTTTCTTAATGTGGAGATTTAATGATCAATCAAAAGGCTTGTTGATGATTCAAAGACCTTCCTCTACATGAATTAAATCCTCCACAGATAATGCACTCTGTGACTATATGTATAACTTTGGGAGTCATCAGGTTGTGGAGAAATGGTTATGAAACTAGTATACAGGACCCTTGGATTGGCAGCAAAGGTGATTGCATGGAAGCTGTTTAGATGTGTAAGATAGGTTCTTCCTTGCATGAATCTGTCTTCCCTCCTTCCTCCAATATTTTTTTCCTTCTACAGATTAATCTATAATGGCCTGTATGTGCATACAAGAAGTAACAATAAACAATAAACAAAAAGAAGTAACAGAATGCAAAGGCATGGCCAATGAAAGCTCACACGAGAAATGCACATGACAATTATAGGATTTGTGGGTTCATATTCATACATATCAAGACTCCACCTTGATATATCTTCAAAGGGAAGAGTAGATATCTTGGTGCCCTTTCAGATTGTAATCCTTGATGTTGTCCATGCTAGATGAGCTGTGTCGGAGCTATGTTCCAAAACTTTAGGAGTGGGAAAACATAGCCTTCCAGATATTATTGGACAAAACTCCCATTATCCATTGCCAATGGCTATCTTGTTATGGTTGAGGGGAGCTGCAGTTCCTTAATATGTGGAGGACAACATATTCACCATCTTATTCTAAAATCTCGAGGAGGACCACAACAGGGCAAAATGCAACTCTGGGCTCATGTGCGGCCTCTCAGGCTGCTTTTGCTGCTCTCATCCCCTCAGATTACTGAGACAGCCCTATCACTACCTCCTGCAATTTAAAAGTGTGATGTTACCCTGATCTCTGGGGGTCCCGGGAGGGGCGCCCAAATAACCAAACAACAACAACAACAACGACTTGGGGAAAATTAGCTGGAGCACTCACTAAAGCTAGCGAGAGGCAGGGTAACTTAGCAGGATCTTGCAACCCAGCATCTACGGGGTCAGGTCAGTCAAGCAGTCAGATGGTTTGAAGTAATAAAAATGATGTTTTATTAAATACAGACAAACATTAAAGACACCACAGTCACACCGCTACCTAAAGAATCGGAAATAAGGATTTTTAGAGGGAGATGGGTGATACGACACCTGTCTCGTAGTCCTGGAGGGGTTTGAAGATTGAGTTCGTTGATATGGAGTCTCAGTATGTGGGACTGAGGGGACGGCTCGCCAGACAAAGCGGCAGCAAGGCGAGATGGAAGTCCAGAGCAATCCAAGCGGTCCGAGGAAGGTCTCGGAATTGGGGGGTTTTATAGGGTGAATTGTGACTGCAAGCCATACCTTACTCGGTGAGAACAATATGATTTAGGAGCGGGACAAAGCTTTGGAAAGGTCAGAGTTTAGCATGATTGGCTTAGAGCCGAATTAACAATAGCGTAGCCAGTATGTGAATGCGGAGCGCTTAGTACAGTGTTGTGAGGTTACCTGCTAGGGGAGGGGAGCCTTTGTTAGTATCGCGCATAAGCAATGAGCTGTTTGCCAGAGAGGTCCCTGAAGTGACGATCCGGCTCTGTTTGGCCTGCCTGGGTGGGGAATGGAATGTCCAGCAATTATTGGCTTGGCCTGCTTACGTGCTTGTGCAGAGGCCTCGCAAACAAGTGGAGTGGAGTGGCAGAGGAAAGCCGAATGGTTTGATATCAAAACGATATCAAGTGCTATCTCTGGGTAGGCCTGGACTGCAGTAACAGTGAACTATCTTTCCTGGAAGACTCCAGGAGCAGCAATTTACCTTTTCAACCAGCTGTGAGGCCCCTGTTCATTGCTTAACATTCAAAAAATACCTGGCTGGCATTTTGTTAGTCACTTACACAGGTATACACCCAACTTACACCATATAAACCATTTTGGTGATTGACTGGATAGGCTCCTCTGTCTATCAGCCTTGAACAAAGAATGCTTTCCCTCCCAAACCCACCTTTTGCCTGCTGCAGACCCTTTCCCACATATTTACTGGCTGGTAGGAGAAAAGTGTCCAGCTATGTTAGAGAGCCAGCAAGGTGCACTGGTTTGAACATTGGACCATGACTCTGGAAACCAGGGTTCAGATCTTCACTTGACCATGGAAACCTACTGGGCAATGTCACATTTTGAACAAGTCACATTATCTCAGCCTCAGAGGAAACCAAATCTCCTCTGAAAAAAATCCTGCCAAGAAAACCTTGTGATAAGTTCACCTTAGGACTGCCGTAAATTGTAATCAACTTGAAGGTACACAACCACAACAACGCTTCTATGGCTAGATGCAGAGCTCCCCCAAAGGACTCCCCAGGAAGTTGCAAAGGATGGCCTGTCCACTGTTCATCCAGCTTGTCCAACCACAGGAACTACAGGAGTTAGATGCTTTTCTGCTGTCCCTGCCCACCGTGCTCTCTGTTGTGGTTGTGAGTCTTCAAGCTATTTCTGACTGATTGACAACACCAAGGTGAACTTATCATGTGGTTTTCCAGAGCTGAGAGTGTGTGATATGCCCAAGGTCACCCAGTAGGTTTCCATGGCCAAGTGGGGAATTGAACCCTGCTCTTTAGAGCTGTGATCCAATGCTCAAACCACTATACCATTTTGCCTCTCCATCCTGCTGTCTAAAAGCCACTAAGTATCTCTGTTGTGGGGGCTGCAGTGAATGGGGAGTGGGAGAGAATATGTTGTGAGGTTCTCCCTGGTGCAACTTTATACTATTTCTACCTGATCCAGGGCTTAGGCCACCCATCTTTCAAAGCCTGAACTAGACTTCCATTGTTTCTATTATTTTAGCTTTCAGGGATTTTTGACTTTCTTTCTTGTCCTTGAAGGTTCCCAGTGGAATCAAATTGATTCCTAGATGCACTGCTGAGTTACATATATAAGGTTCCCATTTTGGCACTCAGCTCAGCCATGAGCTCCCCAGGTAGCCTTAGATGAACCAATGTCTTTCAGCTTCTGTTCTGTCTGTCACACAAGGATATAATGGCTTACCTTGCAAGGTTGTTGTAAGACTCTAAAGTTACTTATTGGTTCATGATGATTCAGTGTGAATGGACTTTTATAGGAGCTAATTATTAGAAGACAGTTACCTGAGGCAGAGTTCTTTTGCTGTTGTTGCTCTTGTTGCTCTTGTGTGCTTTCAAGTCCTTTCCAATGACCCAAAGGCAAACTTATCATGGGGTCTTCTTACCAAGATCGGTTCATAGAGGGTTTGTCTTTGCCTCCCTCTGAAGTTGAGACGGTGTGACTTGGACAAGGTCATCCAGAGGGTTTTCATGGCTGAGCAGGCATGCAAACCCTGGTCTCCAGTCATTGTCCATTGCTCAAACCACTACGCCCTGCTGGCTCTCATAGAGTTCCTTAAGCAATGTTTTGTACAGTAAAGATTAGTTTGGAAATTGAGTTGAGTATTATCTATGAGAAGGTATCTGGTGGGTGCAACTCTCCTCCATATCCATCCCTTCAGGACTGGTTATCATATATCAAATCTGTTGCTTAGTTGATGTGCATATGGCAGAGCTTTCCAAACTTTTCATGTCTCCAGTTCCTTCTCCTTCATAGAAAGATAATCTCAGGTGGTGCTACTCTCTGAATGTCTTGCTTCTCAGGAAAGTGGTGGGGGGCGTATAGACTAGCATGTAGCTGTGGAATGGTGGTTCCTATACTCCAGTGCTCCATGAACTGCTAAAGCATCTGGGTGGGGTTATGTGGAATCTTGTAGCATATGTGAACTCAGCAAAGGTTGTTTGATCTCACAGTAGGGTCTACAACAGCCTTTCTCACCATAGTACCCTCCACTTATCTCAGGCAACTCCCACCATCCTGGTCAGTGCCTATACTTGTTAGGAATAATGGGAGTTATAGTCCAATGGCCACATTAGTCAGAGAATGATACTTACAGTATAATAACCATGTTGGTTGGCAGGTGATTGGAACTGTAGTCAAACATATCTGGAAGGTATGAGTTTGAGGGAGTGGGAAGACTGCAGACAAAGCTATTCTATTTCACATGAATAAATTTCGTAACTACTAATGGAATTAATATGAATACATTGAGAAAATGCTGATTTTAAAAACTGGCTTTTAAAATTGAATTTAAAAAGTTTAGAATGTGCTTTTAAAAACGTTTTTTGTCTGCTTTTAAAGAATATTTTTCCCTGCTAAAACACTGGCCCTAGCCCCTGGTGGGAGAGTGGGGGTTAGATTCCCTATCTTGAGTTCCAAGGGGTGTAACATAAAGGTAGTAAATAAATAAGTAGAACAGAGACGTGTGAACCTCCGTTGGGGAGCATCCTCAACACAGGCTTCAGCAACTTTGCTATTAGCATCTCTCAGCTAAGCAGAAATAAACTGCTCTATCTGTCTGGTTTTCGGTGACCCTCTGAAGCGGCGGTTTCTTAGTAGTGCCCGCCTTCTTGGCGGGACCAAGAACACGGGCGTTCAAATCCACAGGCCAGGTAAGACCGGGGGCGTCTCAGCGGGGGCAGCACTGCCTCCCCCCTCCGGGCCCCTGGGCAGAATTACCGAGAGCAGCGCGGTACAATGACGCTGCCCGAGGAAGCACTAAGTAAACCCCGAGAGCAGCAGGCCTGGACCCCCGGGGACTCTTCTCACCAAGCAAATGGAAGAGAAGGCGCGACAGGCTTTTACCGGGCGAGTCCAAAGGATCCGCTTACCCAGGGGGCTCACTCTCTGGGGTCCTGAGCGCTCGTTCCTCCTCCCGAACGGGGTCACGTTTCAAATGTCCCTATTTTAATAATGCGGCCGCAAAGACTCCGCTTTATGAAACGTCCAAAGAGGGTGTATGTGGGGAAGAAGGAGAGTAAACACCCCCTCCCTTCTTCCTCACGCTTTGCTTCCCTTTCCCCGGCTCCTCTTTTCCTTGTTGGCTTAGAAATGTGGCCAGAAAGGACGAAAAAGAAGGGACTCTGTGGAAAGAAACAGCCAGTTGCCCTTCCCTCTTCCAGGGCGAGAAGGAAACGGAGGGAGAGGCAGGCGCGGGGCTGGGGGGGGGACGTAGGGAAGAGAGGAAGGAATCAATATGCAGGGAGAGACCTCGCCGGGAATGAAGGGACCCTCTATTCCCATCCTCTCTTCCCACTGCTGCTGGTGCTGCTGCCGCGGCGGCTGGCACGCAACAACAAAATGACTGTGGTTGTTGGGAGACGACGCACGGGGCGGGCGGGTCGGCGGGCAGGAGAGCCGGAGGCAGCCGCAACCCGCCACGGTCCGTCCCCGCGCGCGCGGGAGAGAAATGGTCGCCCTGCGGGTCACAGAGGCCCTCACGCTCCTGGAACCAGAGGGGTCGGTGGGGTTGGGGACAGGGTAAAGCAAGCTGGGAGATGGGCCTGCCTCTTCGCTCCACTTTGAAAGCAAAGGCCATTTCCGCACTATTATTCCACTTTCAACATGCTATGGAATCCTGGGGTTTGCAGTTTAGGGAGGGGTCTAAAGTGCAAACCCCAGGATTCCATAGGATGTTGAAAGTCCCTGTAACAGTCTAGTGCGGAAATGGCCAAAGTATTGACGGCAAGAGGAACTTCCAGCGACGTTCGTGAGGCGAAAAAAGAAAAAGAAAAAAGTTTCCTCGCCCTCATGCCCCTGACGCGCGGTGACGCAGCGAAAGCGGGCGGTATTATTTGCGTCTACAGGTACCAGCTGCGAGGTGGAGAACAGCTGACAGGACGAGGCTCTTCCGCTCCGCACCCGCGTCTCTTTCTCGGTCCCGCTCTTCCCCGTCCTTGCCTCCCTCCCTGCCTGCCTCCCTCCCCCTCAGGTCCCCCTCCTCCTTTTCTAAGCACACACAAAACAAAGAAACCTCCCAGACCTTTCTGAGGGCGCTCTTCCTCCTCCCCCATACCCCCACAAATGGGATTTCAGGACTCGTTTTCCAGCGTCTGGAAAAACAAAACACACAACAAAACCGCACTATCTTCGACTTTCAAACTCTCCATTTTTGCCTGGGAAGCTCTCTTGAGCCTATTCTCTGATTTAAAACAATCCGGGCCTCTGTCTCTGTCTCTGTTTGCAGGTCAACATTCTGCTTCTTTCATTCCGTATAATGGCCACGTTTGTATCAGATAAGGTTTCTCTTCTTCTCTTTCTGGGTGGGTGACCTCAACGCCCCCCCTTTTTTTAATTTTTCAAGCTGATAATTAACCCTTGGAAGGACAAGGTTTATTGCGCAAATCGCCACCCAGCAAAATGTGGGGCTGCCGAGGGGAACAACGTGGCATAACAAACATTAGACAAAGCAGCTTGCTCCAGACACAACATCTGCAGAATGAGTCCATTTTTCTGTAACTCTAATCTCATAATTCATTGTTTGTGTGGTGTTGGTTACAGTAGCTGAAAGGGAGAGAACAGCAGGTCAATTTGGCAGCAATTCGCATTTGAATCTGAAATGAGGTCCTTGCTCACCTTATGACAAGCAATTGAAATGTTGCCAAACAGGGAAGGAAAATGTGCCTTTAGAAAGTAGCGTGGTTGGGATAAAACCATATTCTGAATAGGAATGCATAATTTATTCATGTGGGTATTAAACCTTAGCTTACTAAAGGGACATGTGCCCTTTGGAACAAAGCACAATCTGTCTTAAAATGATTAGGATTCTCACAAATTGCTTGCTGTCATTGAAATGCGTGAATAGTGATTTTATAGATGATTACAGTAATACATACTTTTCTTCAGGGGAAGAAAAACCTCTTCCCCTCTTTTACATATGAACCTGCTTTTTCTTTTTTAAAATGCTTTCTGGAGAAGAAATTAACCTGACTGATTGAAAGATGCAAAATGAACCAAGTTGTGTCCCTTGTTGCTTCTGCTGGTGTGTTTGTATATATCCTGATGGAAGGGCCCCCATGAAAGCAATGAGCCTGTGGGTGAAAGAGAGAGTGCCATTCCTTGGTTTTTTCCGTCCATTTCCCATGCTTTGGCTGCTGCTTCTGCATCAGTGTTTGACCTTGAGTTTGCTTTTGTTTGCTCTTCCAAGATCCCTCACTTGTGCATCTCAAATTAGAAGACAAAGAAGAAGAGGGAGGAGAAGAAGAAGAATAAAAGGAAGAGAAGGAGGAGTACAGGAAAGAACCTCAGCTTCTTTCCCATGTAAAAAATTTCCCTTGTGGAGGTTCCAGTTTTCCATTTTGATACTTTTTAGGAGCCATTGCATGTACAGTTCTTAAAATGCTTTAGTTCTAAAATAAATTCTGGGGCTTGCCTTGCTAGAAAGTCACATCTTTCATCTTATGGTGGCAGTGGTGGCAGAGAACCTGTTGCTCTCTGATGTTGTTGGACCTGCGTCTCCTATCAGCTTCAGCAGCACTGCTGATGGTCACCAATGAAAAGAACTGGAAGTCTTAACAATATTAGGACCTCCACCAGCACCCTATCTCTGTCCCATGAAACTGTGTAACATAATAAAAGAGAAATCACTCTGTACATGCTCAAGGGTCCCATTGTTGTTCCCTATATTTAATACATGGCTGAATACTGTGATGGCAAAAGGGTCCAAAGTGAAACCTTAGGGTATCCTTGTGCAATAGACCTTCCTCTTTGCCCAAGCTGAGTTGTAGGGTACGAACAGCACATCTTCCCACAGCATTTCTCATTTCCATCACCTCCTAGTATGGCAGGAACATAGGTTGCTCCTGCATTGAGAGCCTTGTTTTTGCAGTGTGCAAGGCAGCCATGTCACTAAAACAGCCCCAATCTCTTTTGCTTTTGAAACTTGTCTGGAACAATAGCCAGCCTTGTGCCTTTCTTGGAGACTCTGTGTCCCTGTCCTTGCAGCTGGTGCTCTTCTACCAGTACTAAGCTCCAGTGAACAAGGTCAGCTGAAAGCCTCTCTCCCCTTTATCCCCCGCTTCAAGGGCTTCCCTATCCACTGGGGCCACTATCAGTTACATGAAACATTTGGTTTCCAATGGACTGTTTGTGCTGGAAGGCACAGGTCCACTTGAGCAGCAGGCAGTGATCCTAGGCAGCAAAGGCTTGCCCTGTGCTAGCTGACAACATTTTCGCCTGCACAGAAAAGTACAATGGAGACAGATCATGCACAATGACAGGCTGCTGGCGGCTCCAGGGGATCCATAATTCATGATGTTTTTCTTACCAATTCGGTTTTGGATTTCACAGGCCGGCCAGTTTCCTACCCATTTGTTGCTTCCTTTTGTCCCTCTTTCAAGAGATTTAATTCTGTAACCCCAAACTCAGCAGCAGAAATGTCAGGCAGCCAGACAGACACAAACAGACATATAAAATGACTAGAGTGGTATAGCTTTGTAGGTTGCAAGAGAGATTCCAAAAGCCAATCTTCTCCATGTGCTTATTGCATAGAATAATCCGAGACATGCTCATTAGTTTGTTAGCTTCTTTATAAATGGGTGGTGGTGGCGGCAGCAGCAAGAGAAGTAACTGGCTGTGCACTACCGCAGCTGAGTTCATCGGGTCATCTGGTAAAAGCAGGGATACTAGGCCTTTCAGCAATTGGCTGATTAAAGAGGTTAATCGGAGCTTTTATGGATTGTTCTTGCACAGATAAGAACCAAAACCTAATCTCTCTTCTCCCCACCCCCTGCAACAATCATTTGCAATTGAAGGGTCACATCCTTGTCAGACAGAAAGTTGCCACAATTCAGATGCCAGAACCTTGTTGCTTTTACTGTCACCATTTTTCATACTGTTTAAAAGACACAAATACCTTTATATTGGCAGTTCAATAGTGAAAAATTTGTAATCAATTTGCTTCAATGAGGTAATTTTTAAAGAGAAGGGCCATAGCATAGTGGGAGACTGCATATTTCATGTGCAAAAATTCCTAGGTTCCAGCTCTGGCATCACCAAGTTGGCCTGGGAGAGACATTTAAAGCTTCAAACCTAGGGTAGCTGCTGCCAAACAGTGAAGACAGTACTGAGCTATGGACTAATGGTTAGATTCAAAATAAGGCAACCCCCTGAGCTCTGAGAATTGATAACCCTAAATGATGTGTAAGTTTTGTCTTCTAGAACAATTTGGCTAAATTGTGCATACCTCTTAACTTGTTGGGAGGTCACAGCCCTCATGTTCATCACAGCTTGGAAAAGCAACACTTATTTGGACTACAGTTGACCCTCCACCATTTGCAGGTTTGGCTTTCACAGATTTGATTATTTGCCAATTTCTCCAACCCCTGCCCCCCCCAACCTCAGGCACTTATTTCCTGGGGAACCTTCCCTCTTGGTGGCTCCAATCAGGCTGTACACCCTTTTTAAAAAAACAAAAACAAAAAAAAACCTTTGGTCCTCTTCCTCCTCTACCAGCCGCTGCTGGCCAGCTAAGGATGACATGCAGCCTGATTTCTCAACACCACAAACCCTCTGCTGATACCCCCCACATAAGGAAGGAGATGGGCAAGAGAGAAGAAGTCTAGGGCACCATGCAGACCCATCCCCCTTCTCTCTCCTTTCCCTGACCTGGTTGGGGGTTCCTGGGAGCCCAGTCTTCCCACTATGCCTCAGCCCACTTCCCATAGATACACACACATTTTGGTATTTGTGAATTTTCCACTTTTGCGAGGGTCCTGAGCCCTTAACCCTAGCGAATATGGAGGGCCAACTGTATATATGATGGCCATGCTTCTAGGTGGTTCTGAGAATCACAATAGAAAAGGTAGCTTTTCCAAGCTCTCGTGTTTCTTCAGCCCACTGTATTATTTTGATAGAAAATTTAAAAAAATGGAAGGCTATGGTGGCCCTGGCAGTTGGCAAATAGGCATCTCACTAAGATATCTGGAAGGCAGCAAGCAAAAGACCTGTGCAAACAAGGTTGATAAAGTGCCATCAGTTCCTATCATGTCACTGTCCCCTGCTGGAGGCTGTACAGTAAATGAAACAGTTTCAGTTCCGTTTTATGGTTAACAGAATGAGAAGAAGGCTGGACTTCCCTTCATACACAGTGGGGATGGGCTATGAGCTCACAGACAGCTTGCCTCACTGCAGATGGCTGGGTCATCTCAGTGGTTTAGAAATGCCAAAGTAAGGTTAAAACCACAGTCACTGTGGTTACCGATGACTGTGATTATTCACACAGTAAGTGATCCAATTATGGACATTCCCTCTCCCACCCACCCTCACCCCAATTTCATCTGTTTAAAAGTACATCACAGGCCTCCATTAATTCAATTTCAAGAAGACAGAAATGGTTCAGGGAAAAGGGCAGGGTTGAAAAAGAGGAACTGAGGGGACAAGAGGGTTTCAAAGTGGTTTGATTTCTGAAGACTGCATGCCTTTGAGGTTTTATTTCCTGAGTTCAGTATCAGAGCATATCTCTGAGGGCTCTCACACCTGGAAACTGTCAAGCCACTCAAGTGGAGGCACTGTCATTCTCAATGTGAGCCTTGAAAGCAAAGAGGACAGTGAACTGTGTGTTTCTCTTCATTGGGAACACATCTGCACAGCCAGATGGATGGGGTCTGGGAAGAACTGGGATATTCTCTTGGAATGTATAATACTGGCCCTATGGAACAAGGCTTTTGGAGATGGGAAATGGTTGTGAACATGGGTATTACGTAGGCCATTTCCGCACTACACTCTTATAGCGCAATTATTCCACTTTCAACAACACTGGTCGCCCCTCCCAAAACTGCAAACCCCAGGATTCCATAGGATGTTGAAAGTGGAATAATCACGCTATAAGAGTGTAGTGCGGAAATGGCCGTAGTGAGCAGTGCTCAGAATATTACTTTTGATAAGAACAAATGTAAAAACATGCTGAAGCCATCCGTAGCTGAACCTAGAACATCATCCTACTTCTTGCTGAGTATGGATAGTTTCTTCATGTCATGAAATTTGCTTTTTTTCTTGAAAGTAACTTTTCAAAATCTGACAGTAAGGTCCAAATGATAGCAGTACACCTCAGCAAAACAACAGATACTTCTGATACAAAGTACTATTTACTCTTTGGGAAACTGTACACTCTGTACCAGAATGAATCATAATAGCTGCTTTCTTATTTCTACCTCAGTTTGGCCTCAGCTTACCTTCTCCTAAAATCTGACAATAACTCTTATTTCTCTGTAGTGATTGATTTTTAAAAAATTTTTTTTGGGAGATAACATGTTCAGCTTTAAATTGGTGCTTGTTATTAAAGAGTGAGTTGTTGTTGTTTTTTTTTAAAAAAAATTAACTTCTTTTTCTCTTCCCAACTGTCAATCTCTTTGGAGTAGGAGCTCATTGAAGTATTGTTCACACAGTCTGGTATTCTTAGGGAACAGTCTTCTAATGAGGCCAGAATCTTGCTTGTATACTATGTGGAAAATCCAAGGCTAAAGAATATTAGAAACAAAGTAAAGATATCCAGAATAATCAAGGACTTTTAAACTTCATAATACTGTACCTCATTTTTAAAATGGGTTTAATGTTTTAGGTAGCTTGACCCTGATGGTATCCATAATTCATAGCAAATGTAGCATGACCTAAGAAGTATGCCAAACATGAAAAAAGGAGTAATGTGGATCAAATATCCTGAAATTTATCCCAGCTTCCAGAGATGATTTTAGAAAACTGGGTGCAACTTTCCAAGCTAAGAAGAAAAGCTCCCCAGACTGGAAAAGTAGGTTGGATTGTTGATACTCTACTGAGGCCATTTCAGCACTATGCTGTTATAGTGTTATTATTCCAGTCTCAACGTCTTGTGGAATTCAGGGGTTTGCAGTTCACTGAGGCCAAAGATACCCCTCCCTTAACTGCAATTCCCAGGATCCCATAGGATGTTGAAAGTGGAATAATAGCACTATAGCAGTGTAGTGTGAAAATGGCTGGACAAAAATCTTTTTTGATATGGCAACTGATCTGATCAGAAATGAGGAGGAGGAGGAGGAGGAGGAGGAAGGCTGATATTTCTGGACTTTTTCACCTATAAAATTCAATCAAATATTTAAACTACTGAGATGCCTGTGAAATGGTGAAAATGCTTGTCTTTTTTCAAATATTTTAAAATATAGGAAGAGGAAAGAAAATGACTGATCTACTGATATTAAAAGCGCTCTTCATTCTACACTCAGTGAGTCTTTTCCTTATGCCTGCTTCTGAGAGGATGGAGCCATCTCTGACCCATGTTAAATTTCACTAGAGCATTTTGCTTTCCTGTCCTATCCTATGGCCTTATTACAGTAGTCATCCAACCTGTACCACCAAAATGGTCAAAGAGAGAAAGATGGGCTCTTGTATGTTCCTGTATTGGTGGTAGACAGCAAGGCAAGTAAAGCATCAAAATAAGTATTCATAACTACATTATGGTTTCATGGTAGTAAGACAGAAATTCAAGAATTCCAGCTATATAGAAGAAAGGTCTGTCTCCAGTCTATCCTCAGGATAGGCAAGGGAGTGCAACTCAACATTTGAATCTAGCAATATTAACAAAATTGACATGTCAGGGTAGCAATATGTCTTATTTTCATATCTTTGCCATTTACACATAAAAGGATGAATGGGGTACTGTGTCTGTTTCTGTTCTACATGAAATGCATGGATCTGAGTTGCTAGACCTTGTTTCTTCTTGATTTGTACAACATTGAGCTTTACATTGATCTTCCAACTGGTATTAAACTAATGTAGGTGGATACTGGAATAATTATTAATGACACAGTTTATGATTTCTCAGAATGATTAACACAACATCCCTCAGTTATGTGCAGGCAAAGATCTTTTTATTCATGCAGGCCTTTTGGCAAGTGACCTCTCTTACTGCAGACTGTCTTTTTAATGGAATGAGTGCAATATATGTATTTTATTCGTGTGGTTTTAAATTGTGTTTCAAAATGTTTATGATTTGTATTGTATTAGTATTTTTCAAATTGTAGAATACCTTGAGGTTTCATTTGTGGGAAAATGGTGGGATATAAACCCCTGCAAAATTACAAATAATCC